>DWEC01000176.1:0-20083 GCA_018245735.1 Microceris miodesmiata
GTCGGGAGCTCATGAGGAAGGACCTCGTACAGGTCCGAAACTAGTCGGGCCACCCCGAAAAACATACGTGAGTCAAGTCGGTACATTCATAATAACCCCTAAAGGAGTAATATATGTGGAAATACTTCCGCATGAGTTGTCCAAATCTACATGAGAATTCCAACAACCGTTAAAAAGAAGTAATATTATCATACAGCACGGGCCACTGATTCCCAGTCAATCATCACAACCGTGTGCAAATACCGTCATAAGCGAATTGGATGTTTTGTAACCTTATTGGTGTTGCCAACTTATCTTCAATTTCGTACGAAAACCTACCACATTAGCAATGGTAGGGATGTGGGACATAAATTTTATCGATATTTTTGTTTTAAAACTAGATTACATGTCATGATGAGTATTAAAAATGTTGTTGTAATTTCGTTGATATAGTATTATACTCGTATAGTATAGTTGCTGTCCTTTCGTTGGTATAGCGGTCACAACATCAAAAAGAAACAAACTGACAAAGAATCGATGAATTTAAAATAAAGTACATAACAGTTTTCACGAGTTTCCAACAATATCTTCATAGAGGTTTTAAAAAATATTTACATGACTTACATCATAATTACATTTTATAGGGTAGTCATAAAGTGAATTAAATAGCTGATTTACTCAACAAACATGAATAAAATATTTTTGAACAGTGTAAATTTTGATACATGGGACTACAGTGGCGTGCCGGTGTATGCTCCTGATTTTCTGCAGTTTTATATTTTCATATGACATCTCACATGGTATGGCCACTCCATACGTTCTAATAGTATGGATTTCTAACCTAATCTCTAACCCAACCTTATTTACCCCAACCTCACCCAACCCAACCGAACCGAACCGAACCTAACCTAACCTAAACCTACCCTGACCTGACCTACTTAAGTATGGATATACTTGAATATGTGAGATAAAGGGGGTTGCAGCTATTCAAACATAATTGGACTAATTTCGATCCATCTCGCATCCCTATTCGTTGCCGACGCTAATTGCGGTTTGGTAAGAAGACTTTTTTCAAACGAAAACGTACCGATTAGGTAACGGAAAAAGGCTTGGTCTTTGTGAAGAAACCTGTTTTGATATGAGCGCAATGAAGCGAAACTTAATTGAATTGAAATTGTACTGTGTTGCGGTAAGACATTTTCCTTCGAACCTCGCATCCTATAAGGGTGACTCATAAATAATGTCGGTTTTCAACTGTGGTTTTTTATAAACATGTAATCATTAAATACCAATCCAATCCAAATAGTTTCCTTACCAATATGTTTTAGTTATGCCCTGTTTTATTGAGACATTATTGGATTTTTAACGGTACGTACCTTTGGACATATTTTTGTTTTGTAATATTTTTTATATCAAGATAATAATTTTTATGCGTATCATAATGATTTCGTTATAAATACTGTTGTATTCGCGAAATTATTATTGTTTTTAGTGATTATAGTAAAAACATGTATTTAGAATTTGCACATATTAAAAGTCACACGTTCGTTATATCACGACGTGTGCGGCTCCAGCTTATGTAATGTGCATTATGTATAATATAATTTATGACTTTTTTGTAATAATATCAGTAATAGTTGTGAAAATGGTCATTGTCCCACTGACATACTAATTTTCACGTACGTCTATTTATTATGAAAGTAATTCCATTTGGTGTATTTAATCTGTGATTACATGATACTTTTCATAAATATTGAGTGGTATATCTAACATTTCATTTATTCTTATTATGTTTTATTGAATGTTTTTTTATTTCATTTTTTTATTTAAGAAATTATTACTTGTTCCCCAGTAATAATTTTTTTAAGTAATTCTTAAATTTGACCTTTTCTTTGTTTCTTCGGTAAAACCGAGCAATCATGATTATTTTAAATTTTCAGACTTCTGTACTTTAAACAGAAATAGCCGCACAGTTATCCTAAGGCCAGCTATTCGAGGAATGTAGTGAGTTAGGTAAACTAGAGGTTTAGGCGTAGAAGTTAGATTCCAATTACAGAAATGCTAGACTCGCGAACTAGTGTTTTATACTTCGAAATAAACTCCAGTACCTAATCAGAAGAATGTCAGGTTAAAAGTAAATTACTACGTAAACTGGTGATAATCAGGGGAATAAAAGGCGAGTTAAGTAAACAATAAGATCATTGAATAACCGTGAGGAAGCAAGGACGAAGCTCTGTCATTTGTTCAATTGTCTGAGGTAACGTTAAGGTGGATGAGCGATTTGACACTCCGCTAACTGAACTTTATTGGACTAATTTGTTTCCTCACAGCTCGAGCGTGTTTCTTTAAGTAGTTTGTCTCTCATAGTTATTCTGGCCAGTACATGGTTGCGTTTTTATTTTGTAAATTATTTTCCAGTAATAGTTCGGAGTCTGGATTTGTGCCTGGTGTATGGCAAGGCCCACCCAAATATATAATGTAAAGGTTGTTTCCTGCTAGTCTAATACGCTACTCTGCCTACCCCTTCAGGGAAATAAAGGCGTGTTGTTATGTTATGTATTCATTATGTGATAAGATACGCATAAAGTTTAATTTAATTATATGTTTATACTTGGTTTGATGTAACAGAGTCTTCAGTTTTTATATACGTTACAGATTAATTCATTTGGTTAGGAAATACGTTGCGCAAGCAGCGGAGGCACTGTTCGAATTAAGTTGGGAGTCCAGTGTGTTAGACACGTACGATTTTCTTTTTTCTGCGTAGAAAAGTAATTTGTTATGAGGTAACTGTTGTGACGTGCTGGTGGCCGCACGGCGGTACTGTATTTGAAATAAAATTCAGGGAAAAAATCTTTTATCGTGTTTCATATTGGATGCAACATGTTTCTTTCATCATCGTCAATATTTATTTTTTCCCTTTAAAGCATTGGTATCTTACTTATTAATTTGATTTTTAATTGATTTATTAATAATCTTTGTAAATATTTTGATACTATTAAATAATATATGTATATGGATAATGGAAAATGGTTGAAACAGGTTTACTTGAATTATTATTGCTACTTTTGTTTCTATTTGCGTTACTTTTCCCGTGGTATTAAATTTTCGTAATCCTTGAAAAATGTTTACCTCAAAATCATTTAAAAAAAGAAAGATTTTTCTTTTCCAATTTACATTCAGTTTGTCGAATTGCGGCATTTAGATAGTTTAAATGCTGCTGGATTTTTCGTAGATAATTTTTTGTGGGATGTACAATTTGGCGTATCAATTAAAGCGTCTTGTAACTAATTCCTATTGATTTCGGTTCGTTGAATCTGAGGCTAATGACATTGTCAAACGTCAAAATTGAAAAAAAAAATGTTGTACCGTGACAGTCGTAATGGAAACGTGGTGAAGGTATACGACCCGCGACCACCGCGATTTTATGGTGTTTGTCGCGCGACTGTATCGCTACTGAATCGCTACAAAAAGTCATCTTTACGAGAATTTCACACACGGTCATCTGTTTCCAAACTAAACAGAGTCTGTGCTGTCTCTCCAGCTAGCTAATGAATTATACATACAAATAATATAAAAGAAGGGGTCGCTCTAAGATTACCAGAAAGGACAAAACATATATAATTGCGACGCGATCATTTGCTTATGAATATGCATTTATGGAACTAATTATTAACTTAAAAGTCTTCAACGTTAGTCAAAAAAGATGGAAATAATAAAAATAATAATTAAAATTAATAATGGACAGTATCTCAGTAGCTTTTTGAATTATATCTTGTTTGATCGTGTAGAGTTCATGTCGCTGGCATTTTGAAACGGTGCCTAGATTTTATTCTTTTTATAAATTAACCGGATTGCTCTTGGGATGTGTTATAATCACATATTTTTATACAAGTATAAATATATAATAATATATTATGACGACATACGTTTGACAGACCAACTGGCGCACCCACAATCCCAAAGCATCTTTAACATAACTGGTGAAACGTGAGGGTATTACGCTCCTGGTTTACTATTACGTTTAACAGTTCGGAGGTTTTCATAAAGTTACCTAAAACATTGCGGACCAAGGATATCTATGATTATGCGATTAATACGAGTATAGTTGCTTTTTGCTCGGTTTAGCTGCGAGCAAAGTAACCGTGTTCACGGACCGTTTCGAATTGGTAATTAGTGGCTAACTGGCCTTTGTTGGCCGACCGGGCGAGTGGTTCGTGTGATTGATTCAATTTTGTAATCCATTCGGCTTCGGAACTATACTTGTGGAGTATACATTACTATGGCTTTTAGAACGGTGACACCGTCTAGGTGAACGTAACAAATGGTTGCCGTCGGGCGACTCGCCTGTATTCCTCTGGGGTGGGTAGAATGTAGTATAACCTACGATTATCGATTATGTTACTCATCAAAAAATGACTTAGGTGGTCAGCGTCTTGTGATAGCGGTAGAGACACTATCCTGAAAAACCCTATACGGAGTGAAGCTGGGAGATAATTTGATTATGTATATGTGAATATTCTTTAACAGTTGAATAGTAACATGCAATCCACTTTTCAATATTAGGCTAAAGAAACTCTAAGTCAAGTTCATAGATAAACATGTTCGTGTTCTAGATCATTCAAGTTTGCTGTCTCTGAGGGTTTGGTGGTCTCGTCTCGTATTAAACGAACCTGCCTATCACGTCTGACAAACTGGAATGCTACGATGCAAATATTGCCCAGGGGCTTGTATGTTACTGGCAGTTTCAGAACTTGTAGAGGCGAGACATAAAAAAGAAATTAGTGGTAAACAAGTTTAAACGTACAGAGGTATATTGTATTAGCTATAATCATTTAATTATATTCAAGGAAAAAGTATTTATGTACCTTCATTATAATAATTATAAAGTCATTTATTATTATTCCTACCTATAAGTGTTTAATTATAGCGAAGTAAAGCTCATAATTGAAAAAAGAGAATATTTAATATGTATTATTGAACAAAATTTTCTCATTCTCACGATATACCGGTTTATTGTAAGCCACTTGCGTTTTCAGATCTCATTAAAAGACTGATGATTCGAAAGTGTTTTCACATTACTAAAACAATAGTTTCGTGTAAATTTACGTGTATCGCTTAGAGTGAAACGGAACGGACTATATGGATGTGTAGTCATAGGTGATAGTATTGAATTTAATAATTCTTTATGGTGGCATACGCTGTTCGTTTTAAATCATAAACAGAAACGTATATTATTGATTTTGAGAAACTAACAATAAGAGTCTTCCCAATAAAATTTTCAATCAAATTTCTAGCACCTATTTATGTTTTTTTTTGTCTGAGAATACTGCGCGTAATGGAATTTATATAGCTGTAGATTAAGTTGTATTTGTAAATTTCGATTAAAATTTAATAAAAAAATTTAAACAGATATTTTTGGAAAGCTAATTGAAATGAATTAAGAGAAACATTGAATTTAATTCAATATTTTTGTTTCTCTGTAAAATCTTATAAATTATAAACTGTTTATAAATGAAATATTGAGTGAAACAATCTTAATTACATTTGGACCTAAATTTAAAACAAAAGTACTTATTTGAGCATACGCAGAACAGAAAATGTTAACAATGAATGTGTGATTTGCAGATTATATGGCATTAAAAAGTTTTGAAAAAGAAATCCATTAAAACTTATGAACAATTCGATTGCTAAGTTTCTTCAATAATAACTTAACTTAACTTCAATAAAAACGTGGAATGTAACAAAACGACAAGTTCCATCAAGAACCCGCGGTGGGACGATCTATGAACGTACTGCGAACCGACGTAAGGCTTGACGAAGGTTTGATGTGACAAGCTGTATTAAAATTCCTGCAGGCTACATACAGCGACTTTAATGAGATTACTGACAAACATGCACTCAGATACGCTGCCAACATGTTATTTATTATTCATTATCATCAACACGTATTGTCCCACAGTTGAATAGGGGATTTCTTTAATAATACGTTTTCATGTTACGACTTACGAGTACCATGCTATACAAATGTCATTAGTAAGTGGCCTTCACGCGCATAAGAGAACATTTGGGAGAATTCTCAAGTGTGTCATTTTCGTCACGTTGCTTTCCTATTCTTCGCCGTAAATGATATTAAATATTAATAACTGAATAATTTTGCAAACATTCGATTTTTCGACGACATTGGGAGTATAGGAAGAGTTAATATATTCTGAGGAAAACATTTTGATTCGTCTAGTGTTTCGGCTAAGGTTTATGTGGATGGTAAGCAAGTAGGTAGGGGGGACTGAGTAAAGGCGCTTGCTGTCCTCAGCGGTAGTAACGAGTATCAGGTGTTTGAGGTAGAGTTCCTAATTCATGCATATCGGCTTTATATCCAAGTGACAGTACTAAGTCATCGACTTGCAGAAGGTTGCCTCATGAAGAAGTGATCAAAGGTGCACATTGTGTAAACTATTCATTAATTAAAAATAAGTGAATAAATATAATAATTACTTTTGGGCCTTGTATGATATGCATATGTAATACACATTACCTACTGTAGTGTGTATAAGCGCTCCTAAATACAAACATACACATACAAATACAATAATTTTTTTGCAACAAACATAGGTAAACAAAGTTTTAACTATTTAAATGGGTCCATAATATTTGGTAATAGTCACCATACAATCTTCTTTTTTAATTTATGTTAATTATGTCAATATCATTCTCATACTAATAATATGTATAAATGGCTGCCAAACCGTTTCACAAGTACTCCAGTCATGTATGTATAATTATGGGTCCGCTATAAATAGTTTCGCAATGGTGATTAATTGATCCCACGACGGTCGGAACGATGTCTTCACGGCTCCCCGGGGACCTTGAGTTCGGTCACGTTACAGAATTAGGAGTGTTGTAACACTTAGTACATGTTCACACTAGCGTCGTAATGAAGCTATCAAATAAACTTTTCGACTTATTCGGTCGACTTTTTCACCAGCGGGCCTACTGGAAGACTTTTTAGTGTGGAATGTAGTGCCCTTGTGCAACCAATGTTATACAAATATTCTTTTGTCATTTATGTGTGTACATAAATAAAAGAACATGAACATGAATATATATTGAATTATGAATTCATAGCCTCCATCGCGACCTCGTTGCGATTTGCGGGAGATCATAAAGAAGGACCTCGGACAGGTCGGAAACTAGACGAGTATCTTGAAAATATATACGAAGTTAAGCTTGGTATACCTTAATCATGTACATTAGCCTAGATGTTTCTGAAACGTATGGTAAAGCAGACTGTATTGTCACAAATGGTTCAGATGTTACAGTTTAATAAATTCTTCTAATGTATAATAATGCATTAAATATAATTATGAAAAATGTAATATCAGTAGTTTTACAGAAAAAAATTTAATCAATTTCATAATTTGTACAAATAATAAATAGAAATTAATACAACAGAAATGCTTAATGACTGATTATTAACATTATAATTAAAATGACTTCCAGTATTATAACGTCTCACCAATTCACTTACGGGGTATGCAGAGAGAACAGAGTGCCAAACATCTCAACTCTAACTCGAATTGAAATCAATTTAATGAAATAATTATATTTAATGGAACAATCAAACAATTGGCGTGTTCGGGGAGTGTTTAGTGTTCGATATCGTGCGGTGGGCAGCGACGTCCGCTCTAAATCATACACCTGATTTGCATACAATGCGCGTAATGTTACCGACATGTCTGTTGCTCGCGGATCTTGTAACCTCGCCGCTTGTGAATGGCCTGTACAAATATAGTATTGTACGTACTTGTTACCTACTACTTTGATATATTACTCTATTTAATGCTTCTAGCTATAGGCTTTTGGAAATAGGCTAACCTCTCATTCAATTGTGGGATCTGTAATATACCTGATGAAACATTAGTTCCTGTCATAATTCGTTTGTTAATCCATTTAGTACGTTCCATTTTGTTCATTGTGTATCTTAAATCTCTTTGGCTGAACTTAAATTGTACTGATAGTATATTTTGTGGATATTTTTAAAACATTAAAATTATATATATTTTTATTTTGTTTCTCTTATTAGACACTGCACTATTCACCAATATTATTACATAGAGTTAGGTCGGTCGTGGGGACTTTATACTCGAATGTGTTTCTTACAAAATCGATCGTGTGGAAGAATATTTAACTTACTTTTTTAGTAACCCGCGATCACTCACGCAGGTGTCATTAACACCTGATAATTTAATCTTAAGAGAAAAGGTTATTATTCTATTTCGAACACGATTGTCTGAGTCGCCTCAAGTGGCCATTTCTGCAAAGGAATGTGTGGGCTACCATGTCGCGATAACGATTGTGCCGTAAGTAACCGTCGACGTTTATTTTGAGAGCCCGACTTGCATTATTATGTAATTAACATTGTTGCCGACAACACTCCTAAAAAGGTCAAATGGATCTTTTTTGACATTTTTAATATTTGACATCAGTCAATTAATTCAGTTTACTAAATTGACAATTGTACCATTGATATTAACTATGCTGCCGAATTTAAAAATCTATTATGATATGTGTGGTCTAAATTGTAAGTGTAATAAATAAATAAAATATACCGATGGTTTTAAGTGGTGTCTAAAACTTCTGGATATTTGTAATTACATAATATGTATGAGTAACACGTGGGAAATAATAACTTATTTTATTATCAAGCTAATATAGGCTATATAAGATAGGCCTTTGTTTACTAATGGCCTGAAACAGGCTGATGATGATGATGAGCAGGTACGCGTAAACAACAGAAGTAGATATAGATATAAGTTGGAGCACTATTTTCGATGTAACTGCCTACAACACTGGCAAAATATCTAACAATCTTAAGTATAATATTATGCAAGTTTCTTAAATCAGGATACCGAATGGAAGCTACGGAACGGAACGGATGCATTTCCGGCGACAGAATTCTTCCGATGCAGAAGAACAATGGATAACAATTGGTGTTTATGTACAGCACGGTCGCCGTGGATGGAAGATTATGTTCCACGCGCATACAATATTTGTTATTTTGACAAGTCGACCGTGATGTTACAATGCATTGTTTATGGGTAATGGCGGATAAATGCAGACGGAGGTTGTTCAATGACGAGTGACTGTGAGCTCTTTAAAAAACTTCAGCTGTGTCCGAGACAATATTTGAGTTAGACCGTTACATGATTTAATCGTGTGAGTTTATGGATATTCAGTAAACAAGCAGTTCTTATGTTGCGGCCTGTGTGGACCATGTCAGCTTCGCTGCCAGTACCCTGTGCTACCATGTTGTTTCTTTGGCAAGACCGTTAACTGGCACTTGAGTTGGCGCGGCATTTGACAGAATTATATAATTATTTGACGGTTGCTGCCTATTCTTGCTGTTCACTTTACCAGCCTTTGCCAGCGTGGCAGGTCATGGCTGTACCCTTCTCATTCTGAGAGGAAATCCGTAGGTGGTGATGGTGGATAATCTGTGGAAAGATATAAGGGTCGATGATGATGATGTAATATTTAACAACGTATAATCTGCCACTCATAACACGTTGACAATGAAAGTTGTAACTGAATCTGTATAATAACTCGCCTTTTATGGATTGATATTCAGTATTGTGGCTGTCCCCGATTATATTATGAAGTTATCTGAGTATATCTTTTTGTATGACTAAACAACATCGATGTTGTTGTTAGTAAAGGTTTTGTTTGAACACCAGCGAATAGCGTGAGGCGAGCAATTGGAAACGGCTCTAAACCATTGAAATGAGTTGGTAAATACATATTATGGAATATATAGAAAAAAATAATATTAAATGTATTATACAATGTCATGTCGTCATTATAATTATCATCAGCTTGTATCTGTCTACTGGACATAAGGCTTCGTCTAATGAGTGGCATTGCTCTTTGTCCTCGTGTTTTAATGTTCAGTGTGGCGATTTTGTATATAAATCTCAATAAATAAACTAGCTATAAATATACTAAGGGTTTAGATTTGAACCTCAAACAGCGGGCTTGGTCTTGGGTTCGAATCTTGTCAGATACTTTTGATTTGCTAAACTTATGTGTTTTTATAACTAGGGATGATATTTCACACCGCTGTTTTACACAAATTAGACAGAATCTGTGCTGTGGTAGTCGAATGACTGATAAGACCAGATATGTATATGAAATATAATATAGATATATAAAGATAAATTTAAATCTAGACACAAACAGTCCAGCATCACAAAAATATTTGTTCAGGGTGGATATCGAATCTATAATCTATGACTCAGCAGTCAGGCCCACTAGACTCACAATAAACTCACTTAGACTTATTAAGACTTTTTAATTGTGTTAAAAGACAATATTCCATCGCCTGCAGTAAGACAAGGTTTTAAACAGTATCGTATTGTGCGATGTACGGCGATCTGTCGGCTGGAGAAAGTACGCGCCGATTGGAACGACTGAACATTACATCGGCTTGAGCTGTGATTTGATACGATGAGTGGCGTTTTGTTTAGAAAACTTTGTACTTGCAGCTGATGTTTAGTAGACCTACGCGTACCTTTTTATATGCAGAGTGAGCAATCGGAGTATAAGAGTCAGGTTTTTCAGTCATTTAACCTGGCATACGAACCACCTGATTGTAAGTGGTTATCAAGGTCTATGGATATGTGTAACACCAGAGGAATACTGGTCGCTACCGCCAATGCGATACTGGCATTGAAACCATCTCGCATCAAATATATCTAGAAAGTATTTATGTAGATTTATTTATCTAAAGTAGCTATTATATTTCAAAAATAATTGAGCCTCGAGATTGGCCCATTTGCTTCTGATGACTAAGTCGATGAGATTCTTGTCTTAATGTACCTATCATGTTTACGGGTTCCTTAATAGTTTGCAATCGGAACATGTGCCATCATTTCCTGTCTAATTTCTTACAAATCTTATAATGATTCCTAGAAATGTTCAGAGAAAAAGTTGACAATTTCCTTGTTGATAATATTTGCCACGAAACCATCACGGTCATACTGTTATATTTATGATTTAAAAACATATCAATGCGTGTAAAAAACAGAAACAATGGTATTCATTTACCAACCGTGTATGACTTAACACTGCAGGTTGGATCACTTACATCGCGATGCAAATGGAGTTACCTCAGTATTTGATTGATTATCACTTCATGTCGTTCGACTACTGAGCTATATTGCGATGCTAAAGGTTAATGACTCTGAGCTATGTATTACGCCCACGTATTTCGCCGATGTTGGAGATGCTGGCTACCTGATAAATATATAGTGTACGCTTGATGATAATAGGTATACGTCAGATTTAACCAATCTATATTTATGTAGATAGAAGTCTTCGAAACTGGCGTGCATGTATGAAGAGATAGATGAATGTAGAAGAAGCACGGTACGTATGCAAATATGGGCATATTTGGCACTCCATGCTCTCTGCCTAACCCGTAAGGGACTTGGCGAGAAGATATATATGTATGTATGATTGTATGTATGTATATATATTTATCTAGCAGGTTATAGTTCAACAATGATGTCACGTTATTTCAATTAATGTATGGCTGATTCATTTCAATTCGATGTAGGTAGAACTAAATGTAATGTTTTCTAAATGATGAGAATGTTTTTATTGTATTGCAAGTATGTATAATTTGAGTTCAGCTTTCTTTTGTTTGTTAGATAATTTAAACATGTAGATAAATTCCTATATTAAATACATAGGTTTTACACCGCTCTGATTGAATTTCCGATCCATCTAGTGGTGAATCTATGCTTTGTACTCCTGAGGATCTGCACCATTTTGTACAGATAATTACATGTTTACATGTTTTGTTGTAAATCATCTTATAATCATATTTGCGAATTTACTGAAAAATATTTGATATGCTGTTTAGGTTATCAGTGCGTGATAAAATTGTACAATAGATTGCGCTCAGCCCTGGGAGAGTTGCACGATAAGATCTCGCGCTGATTGTATTGACTTATATCTTAATGTAGGTACACATATTGAGACGAGGAGAATCATGTTAGACGTGCAGTATTGCGTATTCAGGCACTGTGTGACCAATGTATAGTTTACAACATTGGTCAAGTTTAAATCGGCAGCCTAGACTACACGTGCCGTAGAGAACTTATCGGAGAAATTAATGGGTCGTAGATTTCTCAACGATGTATACCTACAGCGTTATAGCCAATATTACTTAATCTTGCCTCTTACTCGTGAATCGTAACAAAGGCTTTACCTTTGAGCCTTGCTAACGATAATAGCTAGTACATAATGACACGGGACTGTCACGCACGTTGCCTACGAGAATATTTCGATTCGTAATTCGGGTTTCATACTTTCTACGTTAAATTAAACCAGCGTTGCTCTCGACGGGCTTTCTAAAGAATCCACCGGAACTAACCGGAGATGCCTCACAGCACCAGATGCGTTAAGGTGTGTCCAATCACACGTGTGACTGACGCTAATGTGTGATACCGTTACGCGCGTGCTCGCTACCATATGTTCGTATCGCCGTCGATGTCTCCTACCGTGTGTGTGTTCATTAATCGAGTTTTAAGTGAGATCAATGAGAGATATATGATGTAATGAAACTTGTTTATGTTTTAAACGGTGTCGCTTTGGTAGGGTGAATCAAATGTCAAAATTGTCATACGTATAATGTTGGGAAACACCGTAGAATAACATTGTAAGAGAATCCATTTTTAATTGTACACGGTCGTTGTACCATATAAAATCATATACCGTATATATAAAATCATATATACGAGTATAACATTTTAAATTAGAATTTAAGAACAAGTTAAGACTAACGTTTAATTATCTAAATTCTAATACTGCTTTCGAACACTTTCTCCCATTCATTATTCACATAATACATTTTAATACATAATGTATTTGTAGCACGTATTATTTTGGACTAAATTCATGTGAAATTTTAGTGACGTGCTTACGAAACCTGTAAGAATGTTAGTAAAGTGTGTATGTATGAGATGTTTAGTAATTTTATTTCTTAAGGCATTTAACACAGATTTAACATAATTACGGGTCTAGAGCCTTTTAAATTGACTGGCTATTTTACAGTATCGAAATATCTTGTGGTAGATGCAGATTAGAGTTGGTAGGATTAAACAACTGTACCTATACAATCTCTATATTTTAATATGTAATATTTAATATATGTAAGTACTGGAAATTTTTAATACAAATACTTACCCCCAATAAAGTGTTTATATGTCAGATATGTCAGTAATATCAGATAATTCTCATTCATATTATCTAATCGCTGCCCCGTCTAATGAGTATAGAGATGACTGTCGGTAGCGGAGAAACATTACGAAAATGCATATGTATATTTCGGTGAATTTTCGGAATTAATAATTTAAGATTTTGAGCCAAAATTACTTTGTCGTAAGCCAACTTTTATGGAAGTATGTGGACACCAATAGTAATGACATACAGATCACGTTTACTTATAAATGGCACAATTAATTACATAAATTACAGGGTGCGAATGAAACATTACCAGCGCTACAAATTCGTGAGATTGCTAATTATGGAAAGATGACTATTTTCTGTAAATCACTGTACTTAGAACTAAATTTGAAGATAGGCAATTTAAGTGTATATTTTCGGTCATTATCCGTGTAAAGAAGGTCGAGTACGTCATGAATTTACAAGTATTGTAAATTCGACTAACGAAAGGTAGGGCCTGCGGGTGATGTACGTACTCAGTGCACGAGCGTAACTCGTTCGCTCGATCGGTTTACGGTCAGTGGTAAGATTTAACGTGTACAGAAAAGCACGGAGGGCCCACGTAAGCTTTATTGTGCGGATTATGTCGATTTACAGCCACGGTACACGATTACATCAATTTTTTACGCATATTCTGTAATAAATGTTGAATTACGTTCGTCGATAAATGTATTTTGAAATTTTTTGTTCAAAAATTGATTAATAGTAATTATTGTTGTTGTTTTGTTTTTATTTAGATATTATTAAGCTAAGGATGATGCGTGATGACGCTAATTAGGATTAAGGCAGGCTGATGATGATGAGGATGATATATTTAGTATGTACGCGTACTGTTTATAGCAATCTTATTGAAATATTTAGAAAAATTATTGTAAAAATGGTCTGCAACTCACGTAATAATTTTTTTCCGCAAAGAAAAAGAAATACAGTCGCAGAGAAACATCTGTTAGGTTGGCATTATAAAGACAACCGCAAAAATTTGTCTCGGACAATCTGATAAGATTTCCGTTTTAGTTCAAGCAATCTAGACCATACAGCCTTGAAGTTTTTCTCACAGATAAAAATATTCCGTCTAGCGGTGTTGGATAAATGGAGCGCGGAGAACAATGATGCGTCTACACCGGTGTTCCAATTGCCCGAGTTTTAATAACTGGCAACATTCTTGTGAGAAAATCACGCGCTGGCAACCCACATAGCTCATTCATTTGACATTTTTTAAAATCACCAAGTAGCATCAATTAAAAAATTGTAGTCGTAAATATAGCAATTAAAATGAAGGAACTTTTTTATCGTCCATGTTGAGAATTTTATTTAGTATTTAATTGCGATAACCGTTGCATTTAAAAGGTCGGTTTGTTGTAGAATTTTAATTGAAAATGTAATGCAATTGAGTGGCATTTTTAATGCGGCTCTTTGACGAATTTGTGCTAGTATTCAGCAATATAAAGTTGCCAAGTGAAATAGTCCGCGATGACAATTAAATTTAATGATATATTAACAGTGAGCATGAGAAAAATATATATCAATAACTAAGCCTTATAATTCGGCGAGGTAATTCTGCCAGTGTTTTGGGAACCATGCCTCACATGGACATTTTAGATGAACTTGTTTTTTATAAGTATTGTTTTATTTATAACATTATTATTATTTTCAAAATGTCTGTGTATATAATACCTTGATATTCGAAAATATATATTAATATAAATAAGACCGTACCAAATATATATAATGAAGTAAGTCAGATATGCATTTTATGAGAACGCAAAGCTTAAAATATTTTATAAGTACATGATTCTGCGATATAATGTGATGTGTAAGCGCCATAGTGATCTGTATAAAAATGTATGTGTATAAATATATACATATATCTTTATAACCTGTCTAGTGATATGAAAAGAGGCGTCTAATTCGGAATCCTATGGATGTGCTTTTTCCCAAGAAGTTATGATTACTATTACTATGTCTTCGTTACGCTGGAACGCATTAAGTGATAAATCATGTTACGTGAATAAAAACGCTATTAAATTACCAATTTGTCATAACAGACACGGAAATAGACGCTCAAAACCAAACCGAGTGTTACGTAAAATTAAAAAATGTGTAATCTTCTATACAGAACGGAAATGTGCGCCCGCCCGTGCGCTCGTTGTTCATTAATAAAGTGCGTTTGCAAACCAAACAGACACGATGTTTGATGATACAAACAAACAGTGTTGCCATGACGAAATATACGTCAAGGTGGTAATAGATTACTCTGCTCCAGATCTGTCCGCGCCTTAACTTTGTGTACCGTCAGCAGCCGTGTCGCTGTCGTGACGAAGTTGTGAAAGATAATTGATTAAATGAATTTTTTTCTTGAAATATATGAGTATTCACATTGCACTTAAGACCCTATTAGAGTATGGTTACGTAGTAATATCAGTTTACATTAACAGTTTTTTGACAATCTCAATTTCTTTACAGACATTTTAATAATACCGTTGCTTAACGTAGCAGATCTTTCCAGCATCCGACCGGGACAATTCTATGAACCCTTCATACAATTACCTACATTAAGCGTCATTGGATTGCTATACTGATACATACACACACGTACATACATATGATAAATACGTATAGATTTTTCAGTAATAAGTCAATTACCTATTACAAGTATAGGTCAGTAGTGAAGGTAAAAAATGGTCTATAATTGGAAACATAACGATCTAGGCGCGGTGATTCATTAAATTCTTGGTTATTTTTGGTAGCTAGATATAATAGATTATCCACTTATTACAATTATCAGAAATACATATTGTGTTACTTAATGAGCGCGTAATCCGCCTGCGCTTGGTGACGTATTTCGTGAGCGTTTTAATAGTTCGCGTATATTTTTCTTTATAAAATACATCTCCTTCTTTTAAAAACATTTTGATCTTTGTTTATTTAGTATTAATAGTCTCAAAATAAGTCTCTATCATTTATCTTAAGGCGGACTTTATGTCTAAGCCAAGTGGCAGTCTCTATTAATGAATATTACTAGATGGTGAGAATATAGGGTACGTACATATGAAACAAAGTAGTTTGTGATAATATTATAATGTGACCATAATATTAAAATTACCTAGATACATTTATACTATACAAATATTCTATTACATTAAATGTTTAACATAGAAATAAGCAAGACTTAATGTATAAAGTAGGAACTAAAATGATGCGTACTATACGGTAAAAAACTAATACCATTCTGAATAAAAGTTTCAGACGAATATATTAAAGGAGTGTAAGGGGTGACTTTTTTTTTAAACAGTTTATCAATAATAGCCAAATCCTTAAGGAATATATATAGTTTGTCAATAATTCCTAAGTGATTCCTAGATAGTACGTAACGATTCATAGCTTCTTTGAAGGAAAATTTATTTAGGTTTTAGATTTAGGAATATATAGGATTATATCTTGCATCATAAATATAAAATTGCAATGGATGCAAGCTTGCACCAAGACATAGTTGCGTAGTGGGCACGGAGAAATTAATTAGTTTGCAGGTGTTTCCAACTACCAGATTACTTGTCTTTGCGAGTGGTTAGCGGGTATTAATGGGTCCTTATCTGCAACTAGTTGACTGGTGATAACTTTTTGCTACTATGTAATAATCTGGGCGTGTACCGACGCGGCTCGAGACAGGAAGCTATCGGAATACTGAACCGTTTCACTTTAAATATTTTTGCAATTCAAATTGTTTTCATATTTAATTATTATTACCGCTAGCCTTTTTCTCGAGGGGTTAGTGAACTACCCGTCATTCCTACTCAGGACAAATATTTGTTCAATGACGTCAAATTTGTTCAGGTCGATATATGTATTTGGTATCACTCCACACTTATGTGGAATAAGTCTAATAATATGTAGGTATGTAGTTTACTTCGACATTTACAAGTAATATGAATATTAAGTAATGGTTTCTGAAGTCAATGATTTTGTTGAGGCTACTAATCGACTGTATTTTATTCATATTAACTTGAGTGACATTGTATTCACCGAATGTCTATTATATCTGTAGGTAGCTATGTATGTAAAATTGCAGAATTAACTCTGTCTGTCTATCAAATTGTTATGAAAATACTGACTCGATTTAATAGGAATACGCTATTTTGCGACCGGTGGTAGAGCTACAAGATATTGGTTATACTTTTTAAATAAATTGAAAGAAATAAAAATTTTAAAAGGAAGTCATGCTGCGTGCGAATAAGACCTAGTTTTGCTATACACGAGATTGAAGATTTAGCAATATATATCAGATGCTGTTAATAGTTACAATCTTCGTAGTACATATATTAATATTGATAAATGACGCTTTTAGTTGAATAGAAGCGAGCTCTAATGTAGTATTGCGTATTTACAACTGCGATATTAATGGCACTTGAAAACAGATACGGGAATGAGGAACACGGCATTTTACACTTTATCTGTCTAGTCATAAGTGACGATTTCCCAGATTTACTCAGATTGATAATTATAAGGTTGTCGGCGCCAGGTCTTAAGTGGGCACAGCACTGTACAATTTGTCCTTCTAAGGGCAGGTGAAAAGTAGCCAACAGTCGCAGTTATAAAATTGAAAGCTTCCTTAAAAGCACACGTTTTTAATAGACCGGTCGATAACTATTTTATTGTTATAGTCGAAAGGTAGGTGGTTAGAAATAAAGTGTGCAGTTATTTAGTAATTCTAATTTTAATCATTACTTACAAGGTAGTTAGTTACGCGTTTTCCCACGCAACAGGTGAAAACTATTTCGATAGTAGTTACAATGTATTTTTGTAACTAGTGGGAGAGTATTGGAAAAAAAAACGTATCGTTTCATAGAAATGTACGTCAATATATCTAAGTTCTATGTAATATATTTTATTACGAAATACACTTTTAACACGACATAGATATACTCTATGTAAAGATATAGGCGTACATAGAAACTATAAATGTAGAGGTCTGACATTTTTGGGTCATAATGCTCTACTACACATAAATATTTGATGTTCTTTTGCTAAAATTATATCTGCAATAAATCCTTACGTAAAATAATATTTTAATTTGTTTGTAGTACCATCAACTCTATGAAAATACCATTCAGGCATGCGTAGTACGAAGCGACTACGGCCAAACATCTAAGGGCATCGGTGGAAAGTGGTCTGAACAGCGAAAGTTGTTATGATAAACATCGTTCCACTGCTGTGATAAGATGCAGGGTGATATTGTCTTCAGTACCAGAATAATCGTCTACGTACATACGACTACGATCTCGATGTCATTGGTCTTTGTGGGATAGTCGCGCTTCTGTCCTCGATTTCAGATCTCGTTTTATTATCATCGACATAATCAAATCTTTTTTGTCGTTCCAATGTTAAACACGAATGTTTTCTCAGAAAGAGCGTTAAAATCTGCTCATTAAAGTGCGAGTGTTCGGCAAATTTCACACGCCTAACCGAACACTATGGAGAACTCTAGCGGACAGGTTTTCTCACGATGTTTTTGTTTCATATTGATATCGATTGATTTATAATGTAACAAAGACACATACGTGTTGCTTGTTAAACTTAAATGTGGGTGCAATAATTAGAACGTCACGTTCTCAATGTGTAGCCGATATTGGAACTACAAAGATATCATCAAAGATGCGTTGTTTTGAACTAGTCATTAAATTACGAGTATGATAATAAAATAGTAATATTATTTTCAGTCATTAAGTTATGATAATATTACACTTAATAATGACTTAAAAATAAGTTGATATTATTTTTAAGGAGCAATAAATGATAAATAAATTGGCAGTAATTTTATACTATAGCGTATGTAATTTTTAAATATTTAAATGACCAATCATTTGCATAAAATTTTAATGTGTGTTTATGTTTAAAGTAATTCCTGGAAAACTTTATGAGTGACGTTATGACTTATGTTTTTTTATTATCTTTTCGCAAACGTTACCTCCAGTTCCTTATCGCTGTATGTTTAATAAAAAGATTTTTCTTTACGATTAAAAAAAATAAATATTCATATACGCGTAAGGTTTTCCTTCTTTTGTTATGATCGACCTATAAATTATTATTATACTCTACCAGGTCAGAATTACAATCGTTAATATACGTTATCAAAGTTAATAATCAATTTGGGTTTGTAAAATTGTAAATTTTTCGTAAATTCGTAAACTTCCTTAACGTGATCTTCCAATCGTACCTTAAAGCGTGTAACTATCCGTTTTTTATTTAAGGTTGTCTCAAAACTCTTCACTCTTCAGGCGAAGATTCGCACACCTGTTAGCAATGGAGCTTAAAGCAGACGACAATTCTAAATAAAACGTGTAAAACCTATTGCCTTTCGTCCGTCTATTCCTTAGGGAGCTAAACGAATAGACACAGCACCTGTTTAATATATGAGATTGCACAATTGAAGTGCCCGTCCGAGGATTACTTCTAAAACTTAGCGCCTTACTGGCGGAGTTTTTATTGGATTTCGTCTCAGATTCGTATTTTTTAAATCGTTACCTTCTTGATTGAAAGGAAATACAAATATTATATAATAAAGACATATAAATATTACTGACATACAGAACTGTTTATTAAAACTGTAATTTTTTTAAAGGTTAATTCAGGTTTATTAAAGAGAAGAATTATATCAAAGTTCAACTAGGAAAAAATAATAGCTGGATCTACTTCGGTTGCCAGGCCGTAATAATTATTGACATTTAAAAAAATAACATTCGAAATGTCAGTATTTTAAATCGACGGTATAATTACTGAGGTTATTCTTACGTTTTTTATCATGTAATAATCTAGTGTTTAGCTG
>DWEC01000177.1:0-20063 GCA_018245735.1 Microceris miodesmiata
TTCATGAAAACGAAACTCAAAACTGCTGGATTGGATCAATAAAAACAGCGGACTATTTCTGAAAATGTACATTAAACAAAAGACCATAATTTGTATAATCAAGACAATAGTTGGAAAATAAATAAAGATTTATTTGTATAAGTTATCATAAAACCTACATGATTTGTATGTGAAGATATGAACCAAATACACGATAATATTTATGTGCATGTTATGGTTTATTAAACAGGGTAATATTTAAGAATAAAATTTTACACTGGCAACATGCTTGCAATTAAAAGAAACACTTGACTTCCTAAAAACGGTACACCAATGTATCGTGAAAAATAAAACAAATTTTCGCGCCAATGTCGATTATGTCTTTGACAATAATCTTTATCCTTTCAACATAAACGAAACTAAGTAAGAATTTGTAATACATTCAGTTTAATGTACAGACAATATGTAACTATAAATAATCACGGATTTACTTATGAGATTTCGCACGCTTTTAACCCGATCAAATTTAAAAACAAGCATAACGTCTAAAAAAATGTAAGTTTTAAAATAGGATCTCCAATTTGAAAGCTGTGAACCGTGTAACTAGGCAGTGTGCAGCCGAGGAGTTCCGTATAAAATAACAACTTTGAAATGAATTTCTCAAAATGATTTATTCAATTTAAAAGTCGACGAGCTTTATATGCGAATGGATAATAGGTGCTTCAAGATTGTATAACAATAACAAAATAATCAACAATATCAAAGATTACAACAACAAACTGAGTTTATTGTGTTGTTTTTCGGTTTAAAAATTCCTTATTGTGTTAAGAAATTATAAAATTTCGCTTATAAGACACATTTAGAGCGAGTTTATTAAATATGTTACGGTGAGCGCATTTCCAATTTACTGTGATATTACACACACAAGACATGTCTCTCAGTACATTTGATGTATAATATTTATGATATAATCACACACACAATTTGCAGTTCAAATAAAATGGAACGTACGTAATTATATACTTTAATGAAGTAAATTTATTGAGCAAACTTAATTAAGTCAAAACTACGTAAAATTAAAAACACGTTCCTCGACTAGTGTGGGAATGTGAAGACAAGAATCAAGATATGTTGTTATAAGATACTTCGTGTTATAAATATTATTAACAAGGTAAAATTTGAATATATTTTTGGTACAAATCAAGTTGAGTTGCTATTGGTACGTTGATGAATATTTCTTTAAGAAAATTTTATTCTCTGAACTTTTTACTAATAAATATATTTGCCAAACATATTTATATTTTTTTCGTTTATATACTAAAAATATATCACTATTAATATATGAATTTTCCTTTAAGGAAACTTTGTTCTCTAAACTTTTTAATAATACATATACCTATGTGTAATACATATCTATATTTTGTTCGTGTATATACTAACAATATATCACAAGGGTATTAATACTGAGAGGGACGTAATAAGTCACTCCGAGGGGTGAATATCGCAGTTATGTAACCCCTATTCCGGTTTGCAATTTATATATTCATACCCTACCCCATTACTATAAAATCTAACTCGGGGACAGAAATCACTGTAATAAATATTTACCTAATAATATGGACCGTAGTTTGAATGTTGAAACTACTTTTAAGCCACCCCGTATTTTTGTTAAATATCTTCACCATCACCAACCGTTTTATTGTTCCACTGGTCTATGGTTCTCCCCGCAGATTAAGAATGATTAAGACCATACTAAACAGCAATGGGTTAGCAGACGCTTTAGAGAAGCATTAGAAAATCTAAGATGTGCAGGTTTTCTAACGATGTTATCCTTCATTATTACAAAAACTGACATTTAATATAAAAACGCAGACTTATACCTAATGCGCGCTAGCTTTTGAAACACCACGTATGTACATTTTTCTTTTAACAATGTCATAAATTAACTCCTAACTGTTGGATTTTGTAATATGACTACGTAGAACGTAAAAAAGATGAAAGTTTTGGGCAAACTTTGAGACGTGACCTGTTTAAAATGTAAGTAGAATATTACATTCAGATCCGTTTCTCTTTTATGTAAGTCGTGTTCCAGTAAAGGGGACATTTGAACGCCTTTACAGGACAAAGAAATTCACTTTTATTTGCTCGTGCTATGTAAATTTATTCATTTAATCAAATTATGCATTTATCTCTTCCTACAACTAAGTTCTTGTGAATTATCGTTGCAATATAAGTGTTTTTCATATTAAACGTAACACAGACTATTATTATATATATATATTCTATTATATTCATGACTATTATATTCATGTAATTCAAGCAATTCATAATTGTTTATTATGAATTGCTTATGATTAACTGATTACAGTTATAATATAAATATCCCGATTAATTAAATAATAAAACTCTAACCTAAAAAATGTAAAAAATCCCTAGAATCCTATGTGTTTACAACATTAGTTGAACAGCTATCGTATGTAAAAATGACATATAATAACCTTAAAATTATAGAGAAATTAAAAATAATAATCTCAAATATATGAATTACCCAGTGTCGGTATAAAAACGAGAAAAAACCCACCGTTATCAGAATTACCATTAACATTATATCATTACGCCTGTTCCAATACAGGGTAAACCAAAAGTACCGAGTATCAAATACTCCTCTTTTCAAATATCTGATGTAGGTATGTTTATACATTCATCACTTTTTTAAACATACGGGCCGCTTTTGGAAATATTGACATACATACATATCTTCACGCCATGTCTATTACGGGGTAGGCAGAGAGCACGGAGTACCAAATATCGCTATCCTCACATATCTGCCGTGCTATCATACATCAATCTCTTCATACGTGCACGCCCGCTTCCGAGTCTTGTAACCCCGCAATCAGTCAGAAGACGATCTAGGCGAGTCGAGATAGGGGAGCTTTGGTCTCCCTCGACGCTTACGTCCATCAAAACTCGCATTGTATATCTACTTCATCATTTTTTCTTCAAGCATTCTTTCAACATGTCCGAACCATCGGAGCATGCCCTTTCTCATTTTGGAAAATTTTGATTATCAAAATGGCTGTATTGGCTCATTATCAAAATATTAAAGTCAAAACGTTTCTGACTACGTGTGTGGGCCTCTTTGCATAGCGTTATAGTGGTCATAATTCTATGAGCACATTGATTGGCAGTTGCTTATACTAAAGACGCTCAGAACGATCCCAACATGCTATGAATAATGATCATTTTTACTACATTTAAGACTACAATGCTTGTAAGGTATACAAGCTATAAGTCAAACATTTATAAGTTACAGTATAAATTACGTGAGAAACGATTATTGTTACCCAATGAAATTCGTTATTCTTAAGAAAATAATAGATACAACTGTCTCCAAGTCTCACCAGTTACATTAAATCCCAATTCGGAGTAGGTGTGTAACGTCTTGCCGTACACCGGGCACAGATCCAGACTTCGAGCCACGTCACATATATAAACATCGTTAGGCAATTCGTCACAGACTCTAAAGTGACAAAGACATGTTAATAAATAATATATGTTAATAAGTTTAACAGACAATAATGGCTAATTTAATTCAGAAGCGCTGATACTAAACGTATGAATCGTGTTTTGTTTACGTTCATACATACACATACAAAATACATCGCTGTATTAAACATCGTTAGAAAAATAAACAACGCGATAATAATGCTCGCACGTAATATAGTTCGGCATCGATTAAATGGTAAATATATTCATTATACACCGATGGTAAAGTCAGATTACTGAAACCGGCGTGGGTTTATAAAGAAGCGATGAGTGAAGAAGTACCTCAGGTTTGTAACCGTAGAAGTAATTGGAACGTTTTGCTCTCTGCATACCATGTACCTAATGGTCTGGCATAATGATATAATATGCTGCATTGTATATTTTAGTTCAGAAGTTCAAAATGTGTTCAACAACATGTGCTCAGTAAGACTCGAGACTTTCACTGTTAGTTCCGATCTACTGCACAGCTTCCAATATGCATACATGTGGTCGGTCATTGCTTCTCATAGTAATGGTTGCTTGTATGTAGTATCTACTCGTAGTTTAATAACGTTACAAATTTATTGTAACAAACAGACAACAAATAATTTCATTCAAAAGGTTTAAGGAATGTTTCGATATGAATCAATACGAAATAATTTTAATAAGACTGATTTACATAATTATATCATTGTATAATAAGACTGGTTTACATAAAGGCTGAAAATATGGTAAATACATTTTATGTATTATGCAGACTAGATCATTGTCACAATATATAATAATATATATATATATTATGCAGACTAAATAATCGTAAGTAATGTGAATATGCAGACTAAAAAATCGTCTAGCAGTTTAGTTTTTGAAATATAGGCAGACAAAGATTGCTTTTAATAAAGTTATAATTAAGATACGTTTAGTGAGAAGTTCTTATGTAACGAATTAATGTGTAACAAGTATAAAAAGATGAGTAGCAACGTAAACATTTTTTTTATTTAGAGATAGGCTCACATTTAATATTATGATTATATATGCCGTCGGTTCCAGTTTGTGCCCCTATTCTATCCTAGTCTACCATATTGTAAAAAAATACATCCAAACAACATGAATACAATGCGTGTGCAAAGCAAGTAAAATCTATACCACGACCGTTACACCAGTGAGACATTAAAATACAATTGAACTATTTTCATGAAGCCATAAATGTTTTATTGCCAACTTATTTTACGTCACTAGATTTACGGTCAGTAACTCGTCACTAGATTTACGGCGCCCCCCAACTCTTAGGTCTTCAATGAAAATAAATACTTCCTTATCGAAATGTTTATTTCCTTTTTGAATATAGAATGCTAGTATAGGCTGGTTAGTAAATAATTTGCTTACTTAAGTCGAGAGTGCGATGGAATCTTGAAAGTGGTTTTGTAATAACTCTTGCTCCACTTTTAATAGACTTATAGCTGTCACAGACGTAGCTATAATGCACATGAATATATTGAGGTGTATAATTACATCAAATAATATAAATAATTACATCAAACTACCACGGAATGAAACTTTACTGTAATATATAACTTTGCGGTCGTTGCTGTGTAATAATATGTCTGGGTATACCGACTTATGTCTTTGCTATACTCGTATCTTTTCATATAGTTTGACGACATAAATACGATACATACGAGTATATTATATGATCATAAAGGTTAATTCGAGCGTCACTGTAGAAAATATACTGTGATATATCATTTTATGTCTCAGTATAGTACGTATATGTATATTATAGCGTTGTGTGTGACGACCTTTATGTGACGTGTATGCACTGAAGCATAAAGCACGCACGCTTGTGTTGCATGTCTTGGTGGAGTCTTGGTGGAGAGTTGGTTGTCATGATTTTACATGTCATTCAATGAGAACTACTTGTTTCATTTGCCGGTATTCATAATCATTACTAACTTTATGTTCATGATTTAATTTGTTTTTTGCAAATGGTAGTTTTAATACGTGAAGTAAACCGCCTAATTTTTTTATTTTGAGTTAGGACGAATGGCCAATAGTAGGACGATAAATTAATTGGTTGTAATAAAAAAAAAATACTTAAATGTATAAAATATCTATGTATTTTTTATCTCGATACAATTCTAAATCGGCGTTTAAACCAACAAATCTATTTCATTTCAATTCCATAGATCAATATTAATTTACATATGTATAATATCAAATCTTCGCGCCAGCTCCTTTATGGGAAAGATAGAGAAGACCAAGAGCTCAATTTGTTCATCCTTACAGTCCTGCAACGTTTCTCATTCATTATTCTCTTCATAAATATTTGTTATATATATTTATAAAGTATTTGCTTTTATATACAGTATTTATTTTTATATAGTGTATATAATTATATTTATTTTACCTTCCCGATGAGCAACATCGCGTGCCCGTAAAACTTCGCTAATGATGTAAAACTCTTAGCGCGAGGAAAACTGTTAATCTGTGGGAGAAGTGTGCTGAGATTTATAATATTTGTTACCAACTCTTGTACAAGATTAATAAATATTCTCACTACCTAGGATTTTATTTATATCCATAATTTCACTGGCCCATCGGCCAGCTGTTAGTGAACTTAGCGATTCCCACTTGGGGTAAATGTGATGAGTATAAATATTTGTTCTGTTTATGAGAGTAAAAAATATCTACAAATGTATACATTTATATTTTCTAGTTACCAGAACACAGGCTTTGCGTACTGCGTACATGGTCGTGTTGCTAAATGTCCCAAAATGTTATAACTGGTCTCTACATATTATTTGTTACAGTGTTAGAACATATTTTCGTCATATACTCAGTTGTA
The DNA here is from genome assembly GCA_018245735.1 of Microceris miodesmiata. Taxonomy (NCBI): domain Eukaryota; kingdom Metazoa; phylum Arthropoda; class Insecta; order Lepidoptera; family Hesperiidae; genus Microceris; species Microceris miodesmiata. The sequence goes on from DWEC01000177.1 coordinate 6,350, forward strand.
CGAATGTTATATAATTGTTAATTGACTGTACACTGATTGATATGTATTGACATCAGACCGACATTTTAATTGGAATAATTGAAAACTAATGAATGTATGTATATTGCTGTTCGCTATTCATTACATCTACGAGTGCTAGCAACTATGCCTTTGTGATATTGATATCAAAATATATTGTGGGATTGGTGAATCCATAAAATTAATATATGTCTAGAAATAAATGTTTTAGTCTTCTTTGATTTCTCCTCTTTTATTAATTACTAAAATTGCACGTACCAATGTACACGTGCTACTATTTTATCTAATATTACGACGTATTGTTTTTTCCAAATGATCATCATCATCAACATCAGCTCATTCATCATTATACTGTTGGACACGGCTTTACTTGTGGTGAAGGCCTTAAGATTATTTTAGTCGTTGTCTTAATATTGTATAAATAAATTTAGGTTTTCTAGAGTTCAAGTAGGCAAATACCAAGCTCCAACATATTCCTACATCGCCTACATCACGTATATGTATATATGTACCAAGCCCACGTCAGGTCTGTCTGGAATTGATTACCCACCTAAGTAATCTTTCCGTTTGATCTCCAATCGCGAGGAAAATATGCCACTGGTCGGTATGTCTGCGGCTTTCATGCTGAACAAAATATTAGTACCGTACACGCACACCGGCGAATGTTCCGTCAATTTACTAGTATTTCGCCTCTGCTTCTGACGTCGATTTATGTGCTGTTATTTTTAATGCAAATTCCAAAAAAGTTTCTGTAGCCTATAATACTCAAATATGTACATGTCAAATATATTTTTTTATTTTATTTCGTTTTATAACCACTTTTCTATTTCGATGTCGACGCTAATTATTTTTATATAACCAAATTACTATTCATTTATGTTCATACCTATTGAAATTGAAAATAAACTGCGCATCTCGAGATTATCAATTGGACGTGGCACAGACAGGAAAAATGCATTATTATTCAAATTTGTACACGATTCTGAGTACTCTACATACATTATTGCTTTTAAATATTCAGTACGCACATATTCTCAATAATTGTTTTACACGTGCATATGTAAACACATACATACATACACATGTAGATATGAAAATCCATACCTTCATCATCATCCATTCATATGTACGTACTCACATGCATATACACATGCAGACATACATTCAAACACAGATAAGTACATACATTCATACACACACGCACACACACATGCACACACACATGCACACACATATGCACACACACATGCACACACACATGCACATATACATATGTAGGTTGGAGTTAGTGTTGGACCGCGTCGCGTCGTAAATCGGACTGATACTTTGATGGTGTCCAAAACGACACATACCCACGTACCGAGCCATTACGGTTTATGTCTTGTAAAATTTGTGTGTCGACGATTATTTGAGCTCATGTCACTGATAGTGTGCGACTGTAAACCGTCAGCAGTGTTTTTTAGATGAAGCTATTTTGAACTAACCTGCTTTATTTCGCGGCATAAATTAAATACCCATAATATTATTACAACGTAAATTGTTATATAATAAAATATTATTATTATTCCGTCATCAAGCCATGTCTTTTTATGGCAAGTAGAGAGCACAGAGTGCTAAAGATCTCTTGTCTCTACGTGTCTAACGTGCTTCTTCCACATTCACCTATCCCTTCACACACAAGATATTTAAACTCCACTTTAAACTACAATTATTCTGTATACTTATAATACAATACGATTATTACAGCTTAATGTAAAATATCAATAATTAATACTAATAAATTTATATTAATCTATAATATAATTAAAACAGATAAAATTTAAAAATATCAGCTCCGTTGCGTTAATGCCGGCATAATTACCTACTTCAGACTGAAGCTTTTGTGGCGTCCTTTAAACGCTTCTATGCACGCACGGAAATTCCATTAGCTTGTATTATATCCCTTTGGGTTTGCCTCCTATTCATCATCTTTATCATCATGAAACCTTATAACGTTCAGCTGACGTGAGATGAGACGGGCTTAGGTCATAGTCTGCCACACTCTGTAAGTGTGGCTAGGCAGATTACTTGTTCTTTATTTTCCTATAATAATTAACCACGTTTCGCTGATTAACTGATTTCAGTTAAACAGCGAATCGCTGATTAACTGATTTCAGTTAAACAGCGAAAGTTGGTCTCTAATATTTAATTTTTCTCATTACATGGCCTGCGCTTCAATCCTAGATAAGTTTTTGTTAACTTTAAAAAATGCTCAACTTATTACTTTTAAGTAGAGAACTTTAATAATTTACTTTTACCCTCACTTTCATAAATTCTTAAAACTAAGCATTATACATACATTACAACGTTGAAAGTAGTGATTAGGAGGAGGCTTCCACACTTTAGACTTCTCCATAATGTTCTCCGAAGGATCTTAAGATTTGCTAACCCTTATTTGAGCAGTATTTTAGACATTGGCCTTAACCCGTTTCATTCTAATAACAGACCCGTTTCCAATGCCGGTAGAATGAAAAGGGGATGATGATGTTGATAAATTAAAGCTGTGTGACATTGGCTGTTTCGTCACTTTGACGGACCTACATTAGAATGATGGATTAACGATTTAGGTTTCGTACACGCTTTTACGCTATTTCACGAATATTCACCTTCTAAATACATGTATATTTTTACGTCTCAGGCGAAATGAAAAGATTTTTTTCATTGTTACATATGTATAATATATAAAATAAGAGGACATGAGGTCAGAGGGACAGATATACTTGGTGCTCGATGCTCTCTGTATACGTTGATAGAGATTTCGTGTAACGATATAATAATAACCACATCTTCAATATAATCCTAGTCCAGAAGGAGTCATAGTGGAAATGGAATATATATATATTGTATGTTAACCACATGGTCTGGTAACCACGGTATTCGTAGTAATTAAATCTTACAATGAAACATTATATTGAATTACTACATAATTACATATATATTGCCATTGTTATATACGCATTATTATTATGTTATCATTACATCAGGTCTCTTATGGGTAGGCGGAGACCACCAATCCTAATACATATAAGGGTTGCATTTTTACTGCTGTATTGCACGTAGAATCTAAGATAATATCAGTGCGGTAGATGGATAACGGATTACTTTTTTCTTTCTTCAAAAAGGCGGTAAAATCATTTAATATAACGTTTTTATAAATTTCATGCTTCACGTGCGTTATATATATTCAATACGAAAACTTAAACGTAATTTGTGTTATGTATGTATTTACAAAGCATGGGCGCCACAATAAATTGCAAACCCGTCCTCTCTCCTTAAGTACGTTATCCATTTTGTTTCTCCCAAGTTTTCTGCTTCATAGAAAGTGGAAATTCACTTAAATAACTTTTTTCCCATTTATTGCGGAAAGTATTAGAGTCTCGTAACGCAATGTTTTAACTTGTTTTTGTCGGAAAATTTGCGAGTTTCATTTGAGGTATTTAAATGCGACGTATTATAATCCGACATCTTGGAGGTCGTTCCGTCTGTGACCTCACTTAAGTATCTACATTGACTATTAGTGTCTTAATGTTAAATACTACTGATTAAAAATCTATGGTTATGGACATATTTTTACATCAATAGTCAAAATGAAATACTGGAATTATGTTTATATCATTAAGGGATAGTTTTTGAAGAGAGCTCTACTGATAGTGAGCCAGTCAGAAAAGTCAGATCTTGTGAAAAATGTAAGATACAGTATTTTGAATATTTAATAATTTAACAGTTTCCATCTGCTTATATAAGTACAAATCTAAGGTAAACGGTGACCCTGGAAGAGGTTTCCGTCATTGTTCAAAGATTTTTGGAGCTAGTTCCTTGTGAAGCGTAGTGGTTTTCGAGTACAAATAACAGCCAATATTCGATAGAAGAAGAATAAAAATAAAATTAACTAAGTACATATAAGGTCAAAATTAAGTCTCAATGTATGTCAATACCGTCGTACATAAATTCTACTAAATATACTAACATAAATTTTATAAGTGAAATTTAAAAATGTTACTCTTGTCTATGAGGTCAATGGGAAAGTATAAAATCAGATAATGTGTATCGAAATGTTATCGAATTAAAACGTCTTGTAATGTGTAGACGAGTGTACTGTACTCTATTGAAGAAGATAAAAAAATCAAATCCATACGATTTATTGATAATATAATCATTGATGTGAAAGAAACGCATCAGGTCAAAAGATATGTAATACATTTAGCACTTGTTGCTACTTTTTTATGTACCCCTGTACAGGACCTGGTTTAATAAAATATATTGGTAATTTTAGAGAAGTTCCAATGATAATAGAAGTCGCAAATATATATATTCCGATCACACTGTTACCTCAACCCTTTATAGGGTGTAAATATACAATTGTAAGAGTATATTTTAACTAGTTATCGGACGTAACCCTTCTCAAATGTCAGATGAGGGACAGCGCAAAAATAGATATGTCATCTGACTTATCCACTGATACTCTTAATGATCTTCTATGTCGAGGTTACGTAAGGTAACTTTACGTGTAATAAATACGTAGGAAAACTACCCTCTATTCATTAACAGAACAAAACAATTGTCAATATAATTAAAATTATTTCTATATCGGTCACTGATGACTTATTTTCACTAAAGGCTTAGATTTATAGTTTCATGTCTTGTTTCCTTTCTTTGTGCTTTCAAATCAAAATTGTATACATACTGCAGTCGGGAACATTTAGTTATTATGTGTAGAGTAGGAGAGCCAGCTTAAAATGTGTCCATCGGAAAAAAAGAGAAAGCAAACGAGGCTACCTATCTTTCTCTTTTTTCCTCGCGTACGCACAGGTAGCGCTAACGTGAGTTCATTATTTGAAAAACAAGCTGTTCTTTTGCTGCGTGTGCGTCAGTAGTGAGATAGAAAGAGATAGATAGGGTATCGCATCGTTCTCTCTTTCTATCCGTTGGACTTTGCCGCTTACAGGCAGTCAAATCTCTTCCCTACTCTGTTTATAATACCTCTTGGGTGGGGAACTAATGAAGCACTGATATTTTCTGGTGCACCCTAGTCAGCTAAACTTCAAAATGTCTCGAAAGCAACTTCATTGTGTATTTTAATAATTTCTTAGTAGTTTTTCAGTTTCAATCTGTGTCAAGCATTAAAGTATTTGAAATATAATGTACATATGTATACATAATAAAAAATATTTTTACTATATAAATATTAGAATAAAATTCAAAATCTTTAGTTTACTTAAGATTATTGCAGCAAAGTATGTAGGTTATTAAATGTTAAAGTGTTTAAATCAAATGAAGTCTGAGATTTAAATCCGTTTAAATTGCTTCAGACCGAGAAGTAGATGGAGTGATCAAGGAAACAATTTCTGAAGCAATTTGGTGTAGCACCGTCGGATGTTTATTTTATGTTCTTATTTTTGCATTGAGAGTTCTCGTACCGCGGCTCGAAGACTCTTTTTTTGCTATACTATTCAATAATCTAGAACGATTTTATTATTTATATTATAATTATTGTTTAGAATAACGTATTTAGATAACAAACGTATCTGATCAGTTTGTATCAACTGGCTTCTTGAACCGTAGTTGTTAATTTTAAAAGCATAATATATATTAAAATTCGTAATCTCTTATACTTTGTGTATTTTACCCAATATTTTCAGTAATGTAAATTATTAAAACATAAAATGCATTACTACTCAGTAAGTGATAGATACTCAATAATATTATTACTCAGTAAGTGATAGGCGAGCATAACTCATTCAGGCACAAGAACTAAAATATTTACGAGTTTTTTATTGTATACGAACCAAGATTCCACTACATAATATGTATGTATGTACATCTAAAAAAGAAGGCGAAATAAACGAAGTGACTTTTCTTTTTGCGAACATAATAAAGAAAAACAGACGAGCGGTGAATTTAAATTTTGATTGGCGTATCCAAAAAGCCCGATAACTACTTGAACGGCCGAATAGAGAGAGGGGGAGGGGAGTGTCTTCAGTAGCAAGTGATTGCCGGGAACCGGGAAACGGGCGGCGTTAATATTCACTCACGATCATGAAAAAGAAATTGCTGTACGAAACTCCCTTGCAACTTTATTTACGACCAACATTTTTTCCGCCTCTGTTCGGCCATATCAATCTATCATTACACGCGTCTATCCGAACTCTATTAATCTTACGATCTCGGATGCTTAGAAAGAAAGTTATTTTATAAGGATACTCAATTGCAGGGAAATATTTATAGATAACAATGCTATGTTAGTTACAGCTGTTGCTTCATATGATATGCTACAAAGTAGGTATGCCTATATAGTTTACCCTTTACAGCGCGATCAATATTAGTATAATTTATGTGGAGCGTAAATAATCAGACTGATATAGTGCCTACATAATGCAATGATAAAATTATAATGTATTACCTGATATTGTGAGTCGTCTAGATAATTGCTGTGTCGCTAAAATAGACACACTTAATATAAAATTTAAAATACCAGACTTTATAATCCTTATTACCGAAAATTGTTTACTATTTATATAGGACTCTAAAATTAAAGTACACACATTTTATTATTATTATTATTATATCTTGAACACGCCATGTCCCTTACTGGGTAGGCATCTCTGCCGATGATATTTGTCTATATGATAGACTTTTCCTTATCCTCAGCTTAAACGGATATTTATATTTCTAATAATTTAAATAGCAAATAAGGAAGCTAATCTTTTTGTATGAATATATAAAGATAATATTATTCTCGGAAAGTGAAATTCTCCTCGCAAACGGTAATTTATGGACACCTTACTCATACACATGCGGCGCGTGCACACGACAATAATTACATTTACATCTCTTTTACTGTTTTGCGTTTCTACCAAACGGCATGACTCGATCTCTCATTGGCATTTTATGTTCGTAGGTACGTCTTATAAACATTTAATTGTCGGTTTTATTTGTAGCTCTGCCATTACACTACAGTCAGACTGGAACATGTCCGGTATCGTTTGAGAGTTACGAAATCTTGCGCGGGGGGAAATTTTCAGTTCATTACACAATAATTACGCCTATCTATTCAATTGGACTGTGAACACATTATGTAGGTATTTATTGGTGTGTAGAGTGTGTATTTCACGTAAATGTGGAGTAGGTATACGTTTTATGAAGGTAGATAATTAATACCTCTGTTCTGTTCCGTGAATTGAGTTCCATGAGTGTCATTAGGTACGACTGCCGTGCATAAATTACTTTTATTCGTATAACACATTGTTAACACTAACATTTTTACATATAATTCAAATGGGACATTAGAAATATGTTTTATCTTGGAATTACTTATTTTATTTCAATAGTTTAATTCACTGGAAATAATACATGACTGAAACAAAGTTTTGTAAATGGATTTTGTCTTTTGAAATTTATTTATGTATAATTTACATTTCCGTTTAAAATAAAATTATTAATGCGGATTATTGAGCAGATTATTTTTTTGTGTATGGTAATTCATAAATACAATGTTTTGAGGTGAAATTGTAACGAGTAGTTACCAATAAAGCACTATTGACCATAGACTATTATTTTTGTCGTTGTCGATCTGAAATAAAAAGATTGTCTTTGTTTATATCCAATATCGAAATGGAATTCTCGACTGTTTCCTTTTCCTGCTAAAATACATTTCTGAAATCGGGAGGCCGCTCCCATTTTTGCACGATTTTCCAATGTTCGAATACATTATCTCGCGATGGTGATGTCAATCATGAATATATCGGATTGAATATAATGTTTAATTCATAGATCTTTTTATTGTGGTTCAACCACAAGGCTTAAGTCGACATCTTGAACATTTACGATTGAAATATGATTTCTGCTACGCAGTGAGAGGTAAACAGGTATATTCAAATGTTCACAAGTATAATATTCTAGTTCTAGTAAAACACTTTTACGTAAGTACTGTGTAATTAAAATAAAAATGTGTCACGAATACACAAATTATAATAATACAGTTTTATAAACGACCAAGGACAAAACTTTCAAACAGTTTCTCCAAAAAAAAACACGTACTTACACACCTAATAACATTTTATTTGTAAAATAATAACTGACTTTCTATTGTCTATGTTAAAATATTGTAGCATACTCAAATTTTATTTTCCAACCAGTCACATATAAGATTAAGATTAGCAAATTCCTATAGCACCAAATAAAGTATAAAGCAAAGCCGTATTACGCAGACATTTTTCAGTTGCTGATACACGGACGAGTAAAGTTGTAGTGATAGTAACGTGTGTCTATATTAGTGAGTCAAATCGCAATACGACTATAATGTGATCAGCTATTCCAGTCATTCTTAATGTCTGGTATAGCACACCCTTGGGAGTACTTAAACCCAGCATGGGGGCGTTAAAAAGCCCACACAAAATGAGGCAAACGGACGATGGAAAATTTAACAAGAAGGCGTAGAATTTTTTTTCTAATATTGCGAATTAAAATGTAACCCCAATTACATCTCAGATGTCTGTAAGGCGAATCGTAGATAATTATGACGTCTGATTTCAGTTTGAGAATCAAACTTATCCGAGAAGGTCGGACTAAGATAAACGAACTCGTTCATTGCGTCATTTTTTATTTATTTATTTATAACATTACGTCTATCTTTACAGGTTTTCACCCAATGCGACAGAGTAGCCCTATTTCTACATATACATAATTAAAACATACTTAATAACTGCATACGTACTAAACATTATTCTAAACAGTGTTACTTATCAAATTTAATACTACCTTTGCAAATTCATATTTGTTTATAGCATGACTTGCTTTAATGGTCTGTTCTCCAGACAATCGAGGTTTTTGTTTTGGACAGATTTGTTCGAAGGCTCGTTTCTTAACGAACATATCCCAAGTGGCTGAATGGTTCTATTATTTCTATGTCTGAGGCTATTCTCAGTATTTTATTATCAGTTTATCGTGAATATTAATGCGTTATTCATCCCATTTAAAGTTTTACGATGATATAGTTTTCGCAGGTGTTGAACAGGCGGGGTGCGATTATGCAACCTCGGCGCACTTTTGTTCGTTCTTGTTTCCATAGATGTCTCCTCAATATTGGAAAAAAGCAAAACTTATTCGTATTTTCTGCACATGTACGTAAGTGGTATTTGAATTTTTCGATATCGGATTACCATGTTGTTTTGTTCTGTTTGTTTATATACAGCCTTTTAAAATTGATTGGAATAAGTAAACCAAATTCTAACATCTCAATATTTTCTCTCTGCGGTTTATTTGATATTTCAATACAAATGTAAAAAAGGAAGACATCTTATAAGAAATGAATTATTATTATTCGTTATTATTATTAATTACTGGATTGGAAAATTAATTGTCTTTCATCAAAATCAAAAGCAACGCATAATCATGACTAATAGACAAAATGTCTGTCTTATATCATTAATAATTAAAATAGTATCTCTTCTGTCCACAATACACAATAGACATATAAATTTTCAGATAACCTTATCAGTGAATAGCATTAATAAACCTTGTCCCTACTTAGCCAAAATTTTTGTTTCAAAAGTAATGTAGTTTACCGGATAATTAGTATTAAATTTTAACAGCCCTTGAACCCATACTTAGACTTTTAAATGTAATAGGAATCCATCATTCTGTAAATTTACGGTCATACGAAGACCGAAATGGAAGGAGGTCGTCCGGCTGGAGTTAAGAAAAGTAAAAATTGGGAGCTATGTCGTAAATATAATTCTATTTGACATGTATTCTGAATTCTTTTAGGTTGCTTTCATATTCCAATGACATTACATTGGGTGCGATGATATCGCTTTCCTAGACCCGATTCAATTTAAAGGCCATTTGTAAGTAAATCCAACAATATTTTCTTGCGTGCGCGGTAATAAATACGGCAACTTGATCTTCGATTCACTTACGCTGTGAAATAATTGAATCAAATCTCATTTTTCACAGTATATTGCGTTTATTATTATAAAAGTTAAAGTACAAATATTTAATATTGCTAAATAAGTTTGATATTAAATGTCACTTGCTGCAAAGCAGAGGGAAAACATCTAGAAGAAACCTGTCCACCTTGGAGTTATCCATAGTGTTCTTTAAGTTTAGAGCATGCCAACCCGCTTTTAGCCAGTATAGCACACTATGGCGTTAACCCTTCTCAATCTGAGAGCAGATCTGTGTACAGATGTGGCACGATAAGAGAGCTGATGATGATGATGACGATAGCTCTATGGCCGATGTTGTTATTGATGATTATTACTTAACACATTTTATTCATAGCTACCGTTTCTAAGATGTTGATACTTGAATTCCCACCATTCACATCCCCAATTGCCGCTAGCATCATGCATTAAATGTGTTTTTTTATTAAATGTATGTATGTTATTAAATGTATGTATGTTTTTTATTACGTTTTAACACCTGCAGAGGACACATTTTACTTTTTAATATTTAATACGAAAAAATATGGTTTATCAGTGAAATTTAAATATGGATTATACATAGATTAGAAAAAATGATATAAAATGTTTAATTGCAATTTAACCGGTTCGGTGAAACCTGCATAATATCAGCGTAACAAACAAATGAAACAGACGAGGTCTGCAAAAGTATGTAGATATATGCTTACAGATTATGAATACCTTGTCACTGGGTTATTTCACATATTTGTTATTTATTATAACCAGTGGTTGCTATTTTTTTAATCTTATCATATTAAAATGCTGTAGAAGTTTAACACTAACATAACCAACGGTTCTACGTAATGCGTTTCATATTACATAATCAAAAATTCTCCACGCAAACTTGTTTCCATTTATGTAAAATCCTCTAATCGAATTGAAATTGGGTTCGAGCTAATGTGTTGTGGATGATATTTTGATGATCGCTGGTAGAATTACGATTTGAGTGTATACCTCGTCCCTATAGGGGCTTGAATTTAAAACTGTTCTCATCATTATATCATTAGCAGATAGAACCGAGAAGCAAATATCCCTATCATTACAAATTTGACGGGCTTTTTCGATAATTGTCACCCTCATTAAATTGAAAATTTTAACCATTGTTAAATATGTGCCATAAGAATCGACAAAAGCATTGAAACATTGTTGCTGCCAGTCGTATTGTTAAAAATTTAATTATGTTATATATTAATAATAAACAAAGCATTTATCATTGTAAAATATTAACTACTACAAAGTTCCATAATGCAGAATCGGTATATGTGTGCAAAGTCGTCATTTTTGTAGTCAAATTCGAACGCAGCGAAACAGATATTGCTACACTGGCCTCGTTTCGCTATATCCAACAGTATTTTACGAATGTTATCTTTGTTAGGACACGTTCTCACGTGTTCCAATAAAAACAGACAATTTTGGACTTTTTTATCGGTTGATGATACTATTAGAATTGATTAAGGTCTATTGGGATAATAATATCATTGATTTTTAGTTCACCGACTTGCGTGCCCAGCTTGGGGATTATAGTAAAAATCGTGTGTAAGGTTTTCTATTTCCAACACCGGACAGAGACAGGCTAATCATGATGATAATAATGGTGCTTTAGACATGATAGTTGGCTAAACAATCTTTAGGAGGTGTTCCATGTTTCGAATGTCATTTGTGACGCTATACAGCAGACTCCTTATTACACTTTGTTTAGACAGATTAACGTAAAAAACGTAACGTAACGTAACGTAACGTAAACCTGAAGAGTAGCCTAATCCAATGCCGGACATAGGTCTTTAATAAGTTTTTTCTGCCCATATCCGCACACTGGGAACACGGGTTGGTGTTAGCAGAGTCGTTTCTTGTATCACCTATTCGTCAGCGGCCAAGGCATATATTATGTAGTTATTTTTTTTAAATCGTTTATTACAATACAGTTGCATTTTTGACTGAAAATATTTTTAGACGCAGACATGCCTAGTAAGTAGGAAGTTGCGACATATCCATTTCCTGTTTTTATAAAATGAAACTTATTTAACAACTCCACATCCAACAAAAATGCCGCTAATTAAAATTAACATGGGTATGATATAAAATTCGGAAGTCCAAATGTTTTTCCCCACCCTGATTTTATAAGTTTATTACAAAATTCGAACGAATGTAAATGAAATAAGATATTATAAAATATTTAACATTTACCGTTGCACTTGTAGGTTGAAAATAAACCCAAGTCCATTTTTGTTCTCATTATTTTAAGAGGTAGCACAAAATACATAAAACGGAACGGAACAAGAGAGCTCTGAGACATCTAATAAATTAAAGTTTCAAAAAGTTCAACCCGCGGCGGGCATAAAAAGTTGATAAAGCCGCGAATGGCGAGATTCATTGCTAATGCTAAAACTCCAAATGTAATTTGGGTCAGTAATTAATACAGAAACTGGGTGCTAATGTTTGTGTAGACCTATTTATTAATCCAAAACGTATTAAAATTTGAAAATGCGAAAAAGGCAAAACTAAATGTGGGAAAATTTAACAGATATACATATTTCATAAACTTTATTTTATAGATTAATTATGAAAGCATGCGAATTCCTGTCTTTATATAGACTTAAAAAGAAATTGAAACCGAACTACGCACAAGAGCTTGATTCGCAATTAAATATCACTTTCATGATAAAAAGTTTGGAAATTATTGGCCTTCACGAGCCTTTTTTGCTCTCCAAGTTCTAGTTTCGGTAATGTCCAAAAAAGTACATTATCACCAAATGAGGCACACGCTCAATTGTCTTACGTTTGTTTATGCTCGTGCTAAAATTATATAGTATAATAGAAGGATAGTCTGTTATAACGATTAAAATATCGTTAAATGGAGTACCAAGACGAACACCTCTTGATTTTTTCTCACGTGTTCCAATAAGAACAGACAATTTTGGACTTTTTTCATCGGTTGATTATACTATTAGAATTGATTGGGGTCTATTGGGATAATAATATCATTGATTTTTGGGGATTGGGGCTTGGGGATTATAGCAAAAATCATGTGTAAGGTTTTCTATTTTCAATACCGGACGGAGACAGGCTGATCATGATGATAACTGCATTCATATTTTTCTGTCTAAAGTCGATGAAGAAAATACGTCTTAAGCGTTTCAAGCACGCTAACTACATGTATGAACTTATGATGATATGAAGGGTTTAAATTTGAATTTGGAAGAACACCAAGTTCGATATATAGTCAAGTTCGACTAAGTCGTTGGTTTATCTCCGGGACGGGTACAATTCTATTTTTCTATCTTGAAATGTTTAGTAGTAGATCGAAGTCTGGATTGGTGCGCTCGTATGGACGAGTAATTTGGTTGAGAGCCTGTATACAACAGTTAGGCAACCTCGCAGCGCACATTCAGGCTAGCCTTAATTGAAATTTTCAATATGACAAGGACTCTACAGACTCTATATAAGTGTCAGGCAAAAATATCTGCGACCTGCGATGACCAATATATTTTACTTCAATGTACAGAAAATCCATTGGTAAAAATTTAAACCTTTTGGAATTTCGCTCTCTGTACTCTTTTGGGTAATTTTATAATTAACACTAGTAGAAATAGTTACCTGTTAGTTAAATTACATAGGTGCCTGCTTAGTGCGGAGCCAATCTTTACTAGGGAAGAAAAGAAAAACGATGGATCTAATTTAATAAAATGTTGTAACCT
>DWEC01000178.1:0-20003 GCA_018245735.1 Microceris miodesmiata
ATCACGCCTGTAATCTCCGAAGAGATAGGCAGAGGGATGTAAGAAACTTCCACGTTTCACTAGTTATGTATACGTTCCATCTTTGAATAGGGCGTGAGCTGATTGTCATACATCAGACACAACTCCAAACCCCGAACAACTACTAAGATTTTCAAGTTAGAAAACCCAATAGTACCTGACTCGGGAATTTAACCTAAATCAGCGGCCGTAGGATTTATTATGAAAGCACATAAAATTCTTTCTGAATTCGCCAGTTTTTTAAATTTTACAGTTTATTATAATTACATCATCATGACAGGGCCCTTACGTGTAGACAGAGAGATCGAGTGCAAATATCTTTCACCTTAAAGAACCACCGGTACAGATGAAATAGAAAATATATTAAATATGTGAATAAAATCGAAAATTATCATTAAAAAGTTCATAATAACCACTGTTCACCACGCCAGTCAACAGATTTATATAGCTATATGCTTTTTATGTTCACATTATGTACATGCATAAGTATATATTATCTTCTGTATCGTAGCGCAGTGCTCGCTACGGCGTTACGCTGTAGGCAGCTACGTGACCGGGTTACTTGTGATAGATGACACTTGGTGTACACTGTGGAGATTTCCTCGAGCGAACATAGTACAGTCAATACACCAACGTACTTCACCATGTCCATTCATCATTATTGTAACCATATTATTGTGATTAGTTACATATATTCGACTATTTGTATAACGTTGAAATGTATTTGTGTTCGTAATGTAGATTTAAAAGCTGTTAAATTTAAGTTAGTGACAACTTTTAAACTTACGTCACTTATATGTACGGTGCAGACAAGTGTATTTAAAAGCCTTCACATGTTCAGTTTTCACATGTATACTAAGAGACCTGAGGGTGAGGTCACGATGTTGAATAGCCAAAATACACTTGCAGTGGCACATCACAGATGAATACTGAAATATTACTAGCTCGTACCCACCACGACGGTTTTTCGGATCAATAGTCGAGACTGTGTTTGTTCTCCATATTTCGGAGCCCGCCTCCTTACATATTGATTGCTCCGATGTAGGCCAAATACATTTAATGGTCTGTAAATATTCACCAGATCAACGTAACAGTAATCGTTATATCGCCGCCTATTATTCGTTTAATGGTACACAGAATGTTCCGTTATTGAAATAAACTGTATTCTTATATTGTCGTTGATGCATTTCATGACTTCAAATGCTTAGAAACTATGAGTTTAACCTGTGACTTCCCATTTTCTTAAAGAAACTTTTTACAAAGATGCTACTAATACGCATATAATGGCCTCCTCTTCTACATGGATATATAAAAAAGAATAATCACAAACACCAGTGGACCGATCATCATAATAATGAGCATGTATATGTATTTTCTTATTGAGAAGGTTTTTGTGGTATTCTCACTGTTATTTCATAGTTTCTGGGTCTTATAAAATGATAATGATTATATAAAAATGTTAAAAGATACTACATATATATTTAAGATCGTTTAAGCATGTCCTAAAAATGTTGAAACGTGATTGTGACTTCCCTCATACATATATCGTATGTTAATTGTTCCAGCCACCGAGCTAGATCTGCTAGGCGCGCTGTCGCTACACAACACGTCGCGGGCCGGCGTGAGCGTCGCCCCGGGCATGCAGCCGCAACGAACTGCCTACAACTTGCAAGGTAAGCACTCTCGTCTACACCCACTACACACCTCCTTAATTAGCCCATGGAGTATCAGTTTTGTGCTAGGCTAACAAAATTTATACTCCTTTCAAGAACTTAACTTTTTAAGGACCTTTTGATAAGGTTACGAGATGTCGTTCACGTTATAGCTAAACTTTACACACTTATTTAATGTAATTGAAAGATACTTCAACAGGGTTTATATCGACCCCAATCCGAAAACCACGAGTTGCCGTTTTCCCCGGAGCACTATGACACAAAGTTTTTCAACAAAAGAGCAAAGAAAGCTCTCTAATACTCTTAGGCGACGAAGATAACTTATCATAGTGATAGGTAGCTCGTCGGCCTGTTTGGCAGGAGAAATATAAAAAAACTACAGCACCTTGGCCTTGTGTGGCATGACGATACAGTTTATTTTGGTATAAATTTCATTTTCCTATGAAGACTTTCCAAGCAAAAAAATAATTACTACTAGACCAGTTCATTCAAGGAAGGGAGAAAACCAACTAAAGACGATGACAATTGAGGTCGGCCAGTTGAAGTCATTTTGTTAAACATCATCCAAATAATTGGACAAACCTGTTTCTAAAGGTGCTTGGTTTAGGAAAAAATGATTAGCAGAAATGATAGGAGTATTATCAATGGACATTTTGTTGTTCTACATAACAATCAAGGCATGACTAAAGCCATTACGAGAGTAACATACTCATAGTGATCACAACGCTCATAAAAAACAGCGCGTCGAAGTCTAACGAGAATTTCTGATCTCTGCTCTAATTAGGGGGGTGATATTAGGAAGCTATAGATGAAACGAAATCTACCACTTTGAGTTCTAAAGGTAAGAAAGGCATTGCAATGGTATGAAAAATGTACAATAATATCTCTGAACTTTAACGTATTCAATCGGCTGAGCAGATTATTGCATCAGTATTTAGGAACACATAGTATCATATATTCAATTAATATGTTATGAAGAATAAATTTACAATATGAAGGGAAAATGCCATGCTAGTCTACTGGAAAAACTAAAAGGTACCAACAAAGGGAAGGGATAGGAAAACGGGACTCGAGGTGTGCCACTTTTACACGGCAATGCACCAACTCACAAAAGTCATGTTGCGTTAGCTGCTCTACACAAATGCGCCTTTAGAATTTTAAATCATTCTCTCTGTTGTTCAGATATGGCCCTGTTTGACTATTATTTGTTCCCAAAAGACGAGAAAGGGTTACGAAAAACTTTTTTAAAGACTGAAAAGTTTTTTTTTTAAACTTTGAACACACTGTTAAAAACCGTGACAAGTCATTTTTAATTCGCAAGCTTTTATGCCAAACCACACTTAGGATAGGAAAAGTGAATATGCGTTAGGGGAGCATGTTTTAATAATGTAAAATAATTACGAGGGTCTCGGAATGTCGGTTACTCTGCTATTTCGTGAATTTTTTGACCTCTCTGACATAGGACAATGTTGTTGTAACAATGTTTTGTTTTTAACTTTCATGCACTTATATAAGCAGTGATAGCTCAGTGGTTTATGGTCATGGCCTTAAGTCATCTCCTTCTGAAAGGAAACCCGTATTCAACAGTGAAGCGATAAACGGTTTGGTCATACTTTGAATATTTTAAGCGTGTTTAATGTATTTGAAGTGCTATAATTAATGTGTTTCTAGTGTTAAAACAGAAAACGTGCCAATGATGATCAAAAGACCAATTATCAAAGCAGGAAGTAAAAAAGGAAAAAAACGCTGTATATGCCGTGAGTTTACGTGAAGGTTAAAAACAGAGGCGCGGTCGGGAGTTCCATTAAAATGATGCTAAGTGAATTACACCTGAAATGGATTGCACGTCCACGCGCCGTACATTGCACCTTGTTTGCGGTGCATTATAGATTGTCTCGTGCACCATTTATGTTTATGTGCTTCAGTTATGTGACTAGCAAGTTATGTGTGGTCATTTTGAATTTTTTTTTTATTCAAAAATAATATTCGATTTAGACATCCCTTTTCACGATCAGGTTTTGATATAGGTCTAAATTCTATCCTAAAGATTATTTTCCTAGTAGTATATAATACATATTTAGTAAAATAGCTAAATTCAAATAAGTTTTAATTGTAACTGCAATATAGACATTCAGTGCAGTAAAGTACAGGCAGTTATTAGACAGTCAACTGTATCTTCACGATCTATTCCTTGACCGTAGCAGTAAAATATATTTAATTTTGTTTCGTACAATATTTATACATTTTTGAAATACGAATATTTTATAAATTTCTGAATTCTAAGTGACATAATGTGCAAAAAGAGAGACATCATAATGTATAAAAGAATATTTAAAAGCAATACTATCGTAATATAAATAATAATAGTATTATTATTGAGGATGATTCATGGTAGCATCCGGCCTCGTGGACGGGAGAAAATTCACCATGTTCTATTATTGTTTGTTGTCGAGCTAAACTTACAAAGGAAACGTCACGGAACTTGTTAGGAATCGGAAATTCGATGCTTCGCTTCAATATCTAGGGTGCAGGATACTAAATAAATAATCTATAACATTCTTTCCCTGCAAATATAATTTCAGTTGTACAATTGAGCGATGGAGGGGATTGGGAACTAATGTCTTTTTTAATCAATTTCATGCTAATACATTTTGACAGTGATGGCATGCGTATGTTGGTTTTGGGATATCAAATATCAATTGCTTATTAAGCTATTGATCTGATTTATTCCTTTTTTGAGTCTTATTAACGAAGTAGTCTTAAGAAGTTCTGTGTTACTGATGGAATATAGTCAATCCTTAACATTCTAATGTCTAAAATTGTTGATCTTCATTATGAATGAAAGTAAATTTTGTATTTAGACATGTTTGAAGCATTTTGATACACATTGCAAATATTTTTAGGTAGTAACTACCGTTTACCGTATTTTTGTATCTACCTCTTTGAAACTCTAAAAGCAAAATTCCATAAAATCTGAAATCAATTATTTAGAATCATGAATCTTAAAATGTCGTCTTTGACACCTATTCGAAGAACAGTGTGAAGTGATAAATGATAACGAAGTGACATTAGTTTCGGGTCCCCATGTTATTAAGAAACCAACTATTACACTCGTATTACATTGACTTGATGAAAATTAGAATAGGCCTTTTTACATTCTACCATAAATATAAAATAATAACGACGAAGAACTTCGATAGAACGCAAACGGAATATAAAACATTACGACAAAATAACATTTTCTTAGGAAAAAAGTGAGTTGTTGTCATGCCATACCTACTCAATAAGTTTGTATTCCGAATAACATAACATAACTGTACATATTTGAATACTTATATATGTTACAAGAAACATAGATAAGCATTTATGTATGTATGTCTTGTAACAATTAGTTAAAAATACGAACATACGGGTATCACCTGTACCTCCGCAAATTCCTAGTGGAACAGGATGGTGGAGCATGCTTTCACACTTTTCGCATATATCAAAAAGATTCGCGCCTTGCTTAGATAGCTACTTAAAAAACAATTCTCTTTAAGCATTATTTTCATTCTCAACTGAATATTTAGTAGATCTGCCATACTCGTATAAACACGATACATACAAATAAACCACATGGCGCTCGTCGGTCTACTTTCGGTAAATATCTAAATGTGATTACAAGCGAGGTGAAATCGTTGCCAGCATCTAATCTAATCTCCCTCGGGACAGTGTGTCGCATTGAATAGAAACGGAATATATTGTAGTGTTCGGAGCGTGAGTTTCCCCGAATGAACTCATAATCCGCCGACAAACACCGCATTCCCTCCGTGCAGTGATTACCGCGCTGCGGGACCGTCAACAATGCGTCCATCAAGGGTTGCTGCAAATTGTCTTAATTTGAATTCCTCGTACCGTAATAGTTGCGGGTCGGCTACATGATCCTAGGACTATAAAGCTATTATTACATGTAAAATATGTAGAGACTTTTACGAAGCATTGCATCCTAAATTTAACGAACTCTGTTATATCTCCCCTGATATTTGCATACTTATTCAATGTATGCGGTTTTGTACTTGTTCATCCTGGTATCAAGGACATCAAATAATACATGACTGAGACTAACCTATCAATGACACATTGGTATCTACGTGTCTCTCTTCGAAACATGAGCTACAAATTAGTTGCCAACTCGTTTAACACAGACATTTAAAAACTTTCGAAAACCTACTATGATTGCTATTCATTAAACAACTACGTACCTATTAGTTATTGAAAATCGACTGCTAATCAAAACATTCAATAAATTCCGCAAACATTTTAACAAAGTAATTGAAAATGCTGTAATGCAAAATAAATCAGTATCACTGGTAACTTTTGCCAGTCCTGCTGGTGTGGACTTATTAATTTGCTCGTCTCCCTTACGTTGGACGCAAAACGCGCCATTAGACAAGTTGCGTAATTGTCGAAGGGTGTCTGCCCTAATTTGTGGGGATCAAAGCGACAGCCATATTGTCCTGCGGCGTTAAGCGTCAAACGTCCAACCACCCTGGCCGTCTATTGTCAAACGGGCAATTCTATTCAGCAACATTTCGCCCTACGGACAGGTTGGCTGTGACATCTGGAACATAACAGATAACAATCAAATGCAGAATTTATATTTCGCCAAATGTCGATTCCTATTTAGTTATAACAGCGAGTGGTATATTAAAAATAATGCGCTGTATATCGACGTATCGACTATAGAAGATTGTCACTCATTTTGTAATTACATCGAACGGATCTCTTAAATTGAATACAGAATTGACATAACTGGTCAAAAATAGGCATACTATACACCTTTGTCTACTTCTTCAAGGAATTACAAGCGGAATTTATGTTTTAGACATGATTAAGTTGTAAAAGCTGTCGAGAGCTACGTAGAGTTTTTTACAAAATTTCACGAAGCTGTTTCAAAATGGGTTGGCAGAAATTTGAATTATTAGCCAATCTTCTTGAAGGTCTCGAAATAGGACTTAATTGAAATTTGGTATGGAAATAGCTTAAGCGTTGAGAAGGAACACTGGGTACGTGAAATACATTATTAAATAATTTTCTAAAAAAGTGAAATGCAGGATGAATAATGTATTGGGATTATTTAAATTTAAGCGCGAATAAAGTTACGAATAAAAATTAGTAAGTTACCGAAGAAAGAAAAATAAATCCACCATAACTTTCACTTGACGGCTAAGTTTTGGAGATGAGTTAACGACCTCACTAGTTAAAGTAATATTGTTATAAAGGTAACGCTATCAGAGCTCCTTGTCAATGTCGGAAGTCAAATGTTCCCGCTTTACTCATTGTCATAATGCTCGCTATAACTTTTTTAGTCTTTTATTTTCAATAATTTTATTGGATTTTAATTGCATTTGCTGCGTTGGTTACACTCTTAATCAAAACACTCCTGGTATATTTTAATTTTCGTTACAATTATCAAACAAATATTTATTAAAACTAAAATAATAAATCTTCTTTAGCTAGCGATAAGGTGAGCTCTACAGTGAGATATAGTACCAAAGTTAGGAATTACACTATCCAATATTTAAGGAACCGCAAAGTCTAAATGTTTGAATATATTTAACAATTAAATTTGAAATGTTTAAATTAAAACATTATTCTAAAATACATTTACACAAATTTTACTCTCAAGTTCTAGAAATAGAAAAAGAATTAAGATACATGGTCCGCATAACCCAACCAATGAACTCAAATTAATACAGAAGAACAGGCCTTAACTTAGCAAGTGGATGTTTTAACTAGTTTATCCTTCAATGAAGGGAAGTTTACTTTTTTAATACGTTTTTGGACACGGGCCTTCACTCAAAATTAAAAGGTTTAAGGCTATAATCTGCCACCATGATATAGTGTACCGCCTTAGGGGACATTATGGAGGACTCTACATATCTCTGCAAGCTATATCTCTATCGTGCAAGCTCTTCACGATGTAACCTTTCTTTAAAAAAGTGAACAGTTTCTTTAAAACAGAATCTTTCACTTTCTTTCATTTTATTTAAATTTCACTCATTATTTACTTTGGTTAAAAAAGTATTTTTTTTTAAATAACGGCGCACCAGAATTTAAAACCAGGACCCCAGAATGGAAAATGAATTCTAAATCACTAGGCTATCATCATTTACATAACCGTATCAAAATTTAAAATGCAATGCTTAAATTTAAAAAAAACGTTTATGAGAGAGGAGATTTAAAAAAACCGTAAAATGACGAAATAAGTTCTGAACCACTAGATTACAAATGCGTATCAAAATACTATGACAAATAGTATAAACTCCTGAATGCTTGTATGATACAATTTTAAAATCACATGCTCAATGAGTCCGGCCCACATCAATGAAACGCAATGATCTTGCTCGCTGAACTGAGGTGGCGTGTTCAAAGTGAAGTCATGCGATTGCTTTACGACCTGAGGGTCGCACGTCGCTAGGGACCAACATTTCAGTATGGCACCGATTCACTATAAAATGTATGGAAAGATAAATTTTATTAAATATTTTAATTTTAATTTTCAGTTTAAATAACCATATACTGATTTGTGACGTCATCCTCAATTCGAGTCTAATGTTTCAATATACAAAATTGCCTCATACACACATATGAGTATACTCATACTTACATAGGTATGTGTATCCTAGATATACTTTTCATTTTCACATTAATTCTATTCAATAGAATAATCTTTTAATATATAAAATAGGACATTATTAATATTGATATCTTAAGATTTTGTTAATAGTCAATTTGAAATTAGAACACATAATTGTCATAGACTCGTAATATGTAGGTAAAACAAATCTCTGCAGGTAAGAATTACTAATAAGCATCATATTAGATACGCAAAGCACTTGGTAAAATAATGAGAAGTATCATTTGTAGTTGGCGTGTTTAAAGGGGGACGCGTGTCACCCGTTCCTGTCATAAACGATTGCCAATAATTATATTCACCGCGGGGCGTCCCGTCGCGTTGTTTACACAAACTCAGCAAATATTTGTATTTCGCTAAATTCGACCAGTGGGGTGTTTTAATCGAACCAAAATATCGCTACGGTCACATTTGATGAGATATTGTTAACTGAAAATGCTAATAATAATAATCAGCGCCGGATATAGGGGAAACAAGACGTGATTGCTTAAGGAATATTTATGGAGATTTTTAATTTACATTGTATTAAACTGAAAAAGTCGAATTTTCTTAGGATTTCACAAACATCTCCTTATCTTCTTACTCGAGAGGACCCATATTACAACATTGGAATGATAAATAGGTCGATTATTATTATTTTTTTTTATTTTAGTACTAAAGATCATAACATTTTCAGCGCACAAAGTATCAATGAACTATTGCATCTTATCATTCTACCAATAGTTCCAGTGATATTGAGTTTCTATTTCATATTAGTGTGTAATTTTGCAAACAAAAATGTATTAATAAAAGAACTTTCATTAAAATTCCGATTAAAATAATCCCTATTAATTATTCCAAAATAAAATTTAGAAGGAGAATTTTTATTATGGAATAATAAAAGAAGAAGTATTATTATTGCATAATAAAAGTTGCAATAAACTTTTATTATTCTATAATAAAATTTAGAAGTAAAGGGAGATAATGGGAGGTGGCGGAAGAGCCATCGTTTATGTATTGTTCACCGACAGCACGATCCAATTAAGCAGCTGCTCCAAATGTCGTTATATGCTTCAAACTGTTGGGGTTCTTTCATGTTTGAGATTTTCAGATTGAGGCACTTATTTTATAGTGTCAACACTAAGTACCTTTGTGTGAATTAACACAAACTGAAGCAATTACTTAACAACATTTCGTCAAATAAATGGCCAAGAATATTATTACGAAATAGTATAAAACTCTACCCTTAAGGTTTTCCTTTACGTATAGATACTATAGATATAACCCACAAGGGTAAACTTAAAACGTTTACGTACCTATTCATAAAGTATTTTACATACGTATATTTCATCTACATTGTTACTACTCCTAACAAAACGCTAGTTCTTTATTTGTGCTAATTATTTATTATAATAATCACATATTGTATGTAGCTTTCACAATGCAACACGGTCCATTGAACAGTGTAATGTGAACTTGGAATTCGAATAAATAATAACATCAATATGTGAAACAGAATAGATTGTAATAGCACTTATATTCAGCGTTCAATCCGCTTAGAGCCGTTTACGATATGAATTCATATAAGTACAAAACAACTACAGATATGATTACGTAGTATTATGGCCATTAAACAAGATATCCCTCCTAATATGTTTTCCTTCAATCTCGTCCAATAACGTTATGAATGCGTAGAACCCGTAGGTTTATCCCTTCGGGACGGTATTCTACCTTCCAAGGGTTGTAAACTTACTTTAATATCCATTAGCTAAACCGGTGAAAGCAACATTATAATTCAGCATGCTAATTATTTGAAACTAGTAGTGACGATTAAAATCATTTAGTAAGATGATGCTACGATAATAATATTTAGGAACAGTTAACCCTCACATCCAACTGATGTGTCCTAGGCAACGCCTGTGCTATGGTGTATGGCAACCAGCGTGTTGAAAGAGGTGGTTGAACCCGACGTTGGCAGGTCACGATATGACGTAGCCTTCCTAGTCACGGCTACATGCCCTGGCCGCCGTAGTCGGTGCAATAAGCTATGCTATAAGATGCCAGCAGGTACATAGATACATACATTAATGCAAGAACTATTTTTTGTAAAGAAAATAAAATATAGCATATCAAATATTAAAGAACATTCCCCTAGTACTGTAATGGTGTAAGGGGCGTTTATTTCTCGTTTTGCTCGAGATCGCACGCGTTGCCACCCCGGGTGTGCCTGTCAGGTCCGGCGTCGCAACGTGGCGGTCACGTGACCGCCCGCCGCTGCCGCCCTGCGCCCATTGCCCGCTAGTAACACACGAAAATAATATACTCCCCTTCAACTTCAAGACTGTTTCTTTTCGTTGTTATACATTTTTCTTACCTACAAGTGAGACTTATGCGTTTTCAGCGGTATTTATCTAACGTTGTCTAACGAGATTAGATATAAGATGCACGGTTTTTAAATTTGTAATCACAGATAAATAAGTATTATTAAAACTTGTTTTCCGATCAAATGTACCATTTTCCTTAGTCAGATTATTTAAAAATATCCGTTTTACTGGGAGAACTGACCTTGCCCCTGGTTGTGAGAATTATGCTGATCAGGATTTTCATCAAATCAACATAATATCATAAAATTGTCTCTATTTCATAAAATTACTATGCTAGGGATCGCCGATCACAGGTTCTCATCCTTTCTTCAGCTTCACTGCTGACTGTCGGCGACCAAAGAATTAAACACTGTGTCTGTAGGCTACACTATCCGCAATCAGCTGATCGCTAGCACCTCGTCTGTTATAAAAGAATCAATATCAATCAGCAATCAAGCATCACGTCTATCATTGGTAAATGAGCAGGCATCAGACATAAATGGACGCTGCCACCCATAGACATCTGCAGGCCTACCTCAAATAGGACTGTAGTGTTAGCGTGTATTCGTTAACCAGTTTGCATACAATTATTTGTGTTAAATAGGTGACGCGACTTCGGAACAGGAATTAATAATATTATCAGCTCATTAGTAGGTACATATGATATATAATATTAATATGAGCACAGTTAGTAACTCCAAGTATCTTTCCAATTCGAGGCTAGTCACAGATTCTTTGCTACTTCGAAGACTTAATAGTTGCGTCTAGTGTCATGTGTATCGGCAACCACACCCTTCATCAGATCGAAAGACAAATTATTATTGTAACAACCGCTTCGTGGTAGAAATAGGCGCGGTGGTGATACTTCAGTGGGCAAGCTGGATACATGTTCTACTATCTACACGATGGAAAAATGTCTTCTATGCGGGTTTCATCATGATATTTTTTGTCACTATAGCGAATGAAATTTTTTCTTAAAACGTACTTAATTCCACAATATTAATACTAAGTGCCAGAGACTCAAGGTCTGACCCGGTTTGGGAGTAGTGCAGTGTCCCTTGTTCTCTCGATAATCGCCGAAACTTGCACGAGTGCTTAACAAGTTTGGTTCTTTGTCAATTCTGAAGTAGGTGCAGTAAGCGGTATCAATCCGACCTCGTGGACAAAATATATCATAATGTAACCGTTGATTTCGATAGACTTCTCTTACATTACATCATTATATAAACACTTATAATCTACACCTTTATCTTAAAAGAAACTTAAAAGAAAGCTGCCTGTGATTTTCTTTTTGAATTATTTCCTCCAACGTGATTGTCATACCGTGGTGATTGTGTAATATAAAACTACCGCTTCACGGATTACTTACAATTATTAAAACTCAAGAACTTACAGCATAAACCGATTTGTTATATTTAACTTTAAAAAAATAACATCAGTTGCTACGCGTTTCATGCATTTTTGTATGATTTGTGGATTTATCCAAGTCGTTTCAATTATACCAAGACAATTTATTTCTTGTACGATTTATCCAAGAAGTCCGCGTTGAGATCAATGAATGTACTGGACATTTGAAAACCAATAAAAAGTATACTCGTCTGATGAAATTAACTGGTTGGCTAGTTGCCAGTCGCCCGCGATTGTTATGGCACCAAGGCCTTGCAAACATGGATGTTTCCAGAAGAAGAAACTATTTTTCATTAAAATTTAAAGCACGCCGAACGATCATATCGAAAGGGAATTGATTTAAATCTCCGTATTTAATAATTAAAATAATACGTGCAAGAATTAGTTTTCGTAATCAAATCAACGCAAGAAAAAAAAATTATCCTCTAATACTAAGTTTGTGAGTGGAAGAAATCAATTTTCTGCGACACTATGTATCTCAAGTATAGCGTGCGATATTGTTGCGTGCGATTATACATAAATAGTAAAGAAATGACAACATGTAAACAGCAATTTCGTCGGCCACTCCATAAATATAATAGATTAGCATACCTAGACGATCGGTACGCAGCCGAGCAGGACCCTATTTCAAAACGAAAACAAACGTCACCATGTTCCAAAGCTTTTAATCAGTGATATACATACAGACTAATGATCGTTACCAAATGTGTACGGCATACTTATAAATCTTATAATTATACACTATAATTTTATAAATAGACTGATTGTATCGTTTTCCGAAATACTTTATCTTTAATTTATTAATAAAATTGATTTAAAACCATTGTACATCCACCACACATTATCCACAACGACCACGATCACGATCTTACACCCAGTAAGGGGTTCCAAGGCCACCCTGCTTATCAACAATCGTTTATTGTAGCTCGTGACTTTGGGAATCGGCTAACCGTGGGATGGCACCCGTATGGTACCAAGGCACGGCAATATCCCGCTCAATTTTATCTCAACAGATCATTTAATTTTATCAGAGAAAGAGAGATAATTAGCCTTTATATTCTAACAATTATATATCTACACGGCCAAAGACTCTGAGAACAGCATTATGGTGAAGAATATATTGTTAACTAGCTAACCCGGCGAACTTCGTAACGCTTACCAATTAATTAAAGCCCTGTAATTAACAGAAGCCAGCTAGACCCCTTTACCACTACGTCAAGGCAATAGGTTCACCCTATATTCGATGGTGAGGCGTACACAAATCACGTAACTTGTATGAATGTACTTCTCCGCCTACATCTTCGAGGAAATATAGGCGTGATTTGACATTATTATTATAAAGATTTAAAACGTTGCATCTGATTGATAGCGGAACCACTGTTACAGGAGAAACGCGGTCGCTGCAGGTGGAGGGCGCGACCTTCGAGCGCGCCGCCGAGCTCCTGCGACGTTCGCCGGAGTTTACTGTCCTGGCCTCACTGCGCCAGGAACCCGCTAACTCTGGCACCATTCTCTCCTTTTCACATGGCTATAACAGGTACATTTGTATGCACTACACTTTTAAATATCCAAAAGCTTATATAACAGGACTTATTTATATGAGTGGCCATTGAGCAACCAGCAGTAAGGACTGACCAATTAATTCATGGATATCTGCAACCTACCACAAAGAGAATTATAGCAAGAAAACAGTTAATGTCACTTTATTTAGTTAATATTTGTTCGTACTTAAAACTATCAGTTACATAACATTCATTGGCAACAGGACTCCGGGAACATTAGGAACACGTTCCTCTTAGTAACATTAGTTCAGTTATAACACATATTACTGTGAGTGTAGTTAGTGATACTTAGTACCCGTCTTATTCGAGACAGGTCACAGGCGCATTGCTATACCACTAGACTGGAATACTGGCATAAAATATTTTTTACTTTTTGGATTTCTCATGATTTTGGATAATTTAATTAGCAAAACTTTAGGGAATAAGTTTAATGATACCATTATTTCGTGTCGGGTAGAAGATGGCAGTAAAAATCTTCAACGAGCAGCGTCGACCGCGCGGTATTCGGTGACACAGGCGATGTGGCGGTTCCCCTTTCATGGTGAGTTCTATATCTCAACATCGCTGCGCGCGCGCGCATGGCATCCACAGAGAACATGCGTGTGCGCGCATAAGGGAGAATCATGTATCTTGGAATGTCCTGTGCCTCGGAATGTCCTCCTCGATCCATCTGTTGACCTCATTGCGCTCACTATGATCTCTGCATGCCCGAATGTGTACGCAGCGGACCGACTTGCATGCACCCCCGTGTCTCTTCTGCCGTCCGTTCTGTGTTCTGTGTCTTGACGTGTTGTGTTCTGTATATGTCTAACCGCCCCCTAACGATCCGTCTCTGTGTTCACCTGGTTGTTAATGTTTGCCGTTCCGCTGTCAGCTGCGGGCTCGGACCGGCAACGAGGGGACACCGCCGGGTTCGCCCGCACTTGCATTCCAAGCGACATGGGAATCCTTTTTACCTTTTCATATTTTAACTAAGTATGCCCGGTCGCGTTCGTCGCTCCGAATGTAGAGATCGTCCGACCAGTAGCTCGCAGGTCGGAGATGAATCTCCCTAAATAAATTTAATAAAACGGTATCATAAAAGCTA
The DNA here is from genome assembly GCA_018245735.1 of Microceris miodesmiata. Classification (NCBI taxonomy): domain Eukaryota; kingdom Metazoa; phylum Arthropoda; class Insecta; order Lepidoptera; family Hesperiidae; genus Microceris; species Microceris miodesmiata. Next base: position 14,766 of record DWEC01000178.1, read on the forward strand.
TACGCGTTTGTTACGGCTTATCATCAGACACCAAACGACATCGTCGACACCGAACGCGATTCGTTCCGAGGTACATGGTCCCCTACCCTGACCGAGCGATATTGAGATGTAGAGCGAGCCGAGGCCCGCTCGCGGCCGGTCCCGTCCCGTCTGCCATCGTTATATGTGTTGTTTGCTTTGTTTATTTGTACCTCGGAACAGTTCGCTAAGAGGAAGCTTCCGAGTTGCGTGAAAGCGCACTGCCACATACTATGTAATACAACGGGCCCGATGTGCAGGTACCTCGAGGTGCAATCGAGCGGACGGCGGGACGAGGTGCGGCTACATTACGTCGCAGCGGGCGCGACGACGGCGCGGGTGGAGACGTTCCCATTTCGGCTGGCGGATGGCGCGTGGCACCGCCTGGCGCTGGCCGTATCGGGTGCTCAGGCCACGCTGCTCGTCGACTGCCACCCGCTCTACCGTCGCCTGATCCCGCCGCCAGACCGTAATTTCACCCAGCCACAGCTTGCGCTCTGGCTCGGGCAAAGAAACAGTAAACATTCCTTATTTAAGGTATGGAACCTGTTCACAAAAAATAAATATTATTCTTGGTTGGCATTGTGTCGATATTATTTCTTGTGAACATCTTGTGTAATGCTTATTGTTTTGATCATTTTCAGGGTACAATACAAGACGTTAGACTAGTGAGCGGACCTCAAGGATATCTCATGCAATGTCCAGGCTTAGACTCTGAATGTCCGACATGTGGGCAGTTTGCATTATTACAAGCTACTGTGCAAGAGCTTACATCACACATACATGACTTATCACTCAAGGTAATCATTCTAATATATAGGTACTTATGTAATTTTAACCCCAAATGCTTATTTATCCAATAGTAAATTAATTAATCAATCAATCAAAAAAAAAAGAGTGCTGAATATGGAAGAAGCATGGTTGATCTATGCGGATATAGATATTTGGCACTCGGTGCTCTCTGCCAACCCTGTAAGCGACGTGACGTGAAGATATGTATGTATGTAAATTTCTATTGAAGCTCGTGGGTGCAGAGGCTCGACTGGCGCGGCTGGAACAGTGTGATTGTCAGAAGTCCTGCTACTCCAACGGCACGGTGCACGCCGATGGCGCCACCTGGCAGAAGGACTGCAACCGCTGCTCCTGTGTGGTAACTATCAGAAAATTAATTACACGTAAACGCTAATAAGTATTGTCAATTCGGCAACGAGTTTATCTATTCGTACCCTTTATATTTAGTCCATTATTAGGTGAATATCATCATTCAGACATCAAAAAGGAAGATTGCATATCATTTCATTTTTTGGAGGTCTTACGATTTACGACGTCTTGAACATATCAAGTAATGGGCTTGTTTATTATACTTAATGTTGTATATACATTTATAATGTTATATAGATAATTTCTTTCTAATTTCACGATTACGGTTCCATGATTATCAATTTATGCAAATTGGAATGTTATAATACCTACAGCATGGAGAGATTACGTGCAGGCCTGTCGAATGCGACCGGGCAGAGTGTAAAAATCCAGTTCTACATCCAGGAGAATGCTGTCCTACCTGCTTAAGTAAGTAACTCTGAAAATCTTATTATTTTCAGCGAGTGTCCTACTAAGTGCTAATTATTCTTGATGATCAGTTCAACATTTTAATCTCTCCAATTGTTAGAGGCATAGTATTTCCCAACATGTAACACGAAAGTTCAAACATATATAATTTTTTATACCTGTTGCACACTTGTTAATTTTAATTTTATATTCTGGTTCGAAATCCTTTCCGATAAAAACATTCAAAACATATATTGAAATTTTAATAATAATTCGCAATTTATAATAATATGTTTCCAGAACAGTGCCTTTTAAAAGGCACATTGTACCAGCACGGGGAACGATTTGCGCCGAAGGAGTGCGCGGAGTGCGTGTGCCACGACGGCAACATGCAGTGCACGCGCGTCGACCCCAACACCGCGTGCCCGCCGCTGCCCTGCGACCCGCCCGACCAGTTCACCGTGCCTGGCGAGTGCTGTAAATTCTGTCCAGGTAATTTGCCATCATAACTACCAACGTTCACTATTTACGGTTGCCTGGCATTATAATCACATGACTTAAACAGCTCGGACTTACGAAACAACAGTAAAATGTAGAGTGGAATAACGTACATGAAATGGATTTTAAACTTTAGTTTGGCATGGATATAATTCAATAAGCCTTTGCGTGTAGAATTCTTTCAGGATCCGTTCAGGAACCAACCTTGATGTAATGAGAGTAGCAATTAAAAGCGAAACTTAGTTCAATGTTACTAATTAAAATAAATTATGCATCATATGAATAATAATAATGAACGGGCGTGTTTTGGAGTGGAGACCGCGACTTGGCAAGCGTAGCGTAGGACGCCCTCTAGCTAGGTGGAGTGACGATATACGCAAAGTGGCTGGAAATGGTTGGATGCGAAGATCTGAAGATCGAGTTCAGTGGCGTGCTATTGGAAAGGCCTATGTCCAGCAATGAACGGGAGTAGGCTGATTATGATGATGATGTTGAATAATAAAAACAATTCTTTTTATCATATATTGTACATCATATTTAATTTTAGGTGTTGACTACTGTAGCATGGGCCACTCTTGTGACGAAAACGCGACTTGCATGAATCTCAACACCAAATACACCTGTAAATGCAACCAGGGCTTCCAGGGAGATGGCCTCACTTGCGAAGGTGACTATAATTATTGTTTTGATAGGTATTACAATAAGATTATAAAAATAAACATAATTATAAAAAACAGTAAGCATATGCATAAGCATAAGCAGTACTTCATGAATATTTTGTACATGCTGTTGGAAGTATGTTAAACACACCGCAAACATTAACAACCTCGTTGTAATGTACATCTTTGTTGTCTGTGGCGCTAACGTCTACACTCTATACGCGCGTTCATCTTGTCGCTGTTATTTTTTGTCCTTTTGCAATATACGTTAATTTTCCATTTTCTATTTTCGGTGTTTCATTAAGATTCCCACATCCACAATCCTCTGGGCATGCGTATTTGGAGTTGCCGAGTTCAGCTCATATCGCCAATGCTGCTGCTCCTGTACTCTTAATGACAAACATATAAAAGTTAACTGGTAAACAGCAGCATAAATTAGGGATGTATAAGGGTATGCTCATTTACATAGAAATCTACATAAAGTTTAAAGATAAATATTTAAGGAATTAGTATCGAAATTGGACCGCGCGTTGGTTGCTCGGGTTATTTTTAATAAAATTCAAATTATTTTGACGCAAACGTAATAGGTAGGTAATACGTGGGAGCGTATTAGAATCTTCTGCATGCAAATACAGTCCTGACATTACGTAACTGTTTTGAAGCGAATTCCAAATATGTATATATGAATATGTTTGGAAAATTCGTGCACTTTGTGATGAAATTTCCGAGTTGAATATTACCTGTCGCCATCGCTTCCGTGGCATTGTGTTCTCGGTATTATAACTGCTGTGACATTACTGCATGTGTGATATATTACAAAAGTGGGAAAATTTGAAAAATATTCAACGTTACGGCATTGCGTCCGTGGTTATTAGTTCGAACAGTTAAATGGACTTGACGTTCAATGATTAAACATGTAGCAGTTTAACTCATATATATTTTTCGGAATGGCCCGACTAGTTTTGGACCAATTCGAGGTCCTTGTTTATGAGCTCCGGTCGATCGCAGTGAGGCCGTGCCGGAGACTGATTGATGATAACATGATTAACGTCTAGTGAGGACTATGATGAATACTACTTAATCTTACTCTTTATCAGTTCCCAGTTAATATTAACTCGTATAATCAACTGGGGACCGAAGCTTTGAGAATTATTGAACATTATTTTAGTATCGAAAGTATTATAATAATTTAAAGCAGGCTTTGAATTCAAATAGATTCAAGATATAAATCTTGAAAATTCAAATAGATTCAAGATATAAATCTTGAATCTATTTGAATTCAAGACCTGCTTTAAATTATTATAATACTTTCGATACGAAATTATCTTACGATAATGCAATGTAGATACTTAAATTCGTAATTACAAACATAATTAAACCTAATTGCCCTAGAAACTAACTGATATTAAAAAAATCCTAATTACTATTCCTATTTTTACAGTACCTTTTTTTAGTATTTGCAAATCCATGAACAGTAGCGACTACTTCAGTATACTGTCTGCTCGTAAGCTACTTTATTCACAAAACCAATTCATATTCTATCACCTGAACAAAACATCCTGTAGCTACCACTAAAGCGTTATTACGACAAAGTGTTTGGAATAAACGTCTATAATTTTTATGCAGAGCACCATTTTATAATTCCAGTTGTATACAGCCCCGTCGAAACTCTACCATCAAAAGTGTGGGGCACCCGTAACTTTCCATTCACCTGCGTACCGCGTAATTACGTACGCTCAGCTTGTACGGAACTTCGCCCAGCCTTTTACTTTCCCGAACATTTAATTTACTTAAACGGCGTGTGGATTTTCGTGCTCAACTGACACCCGCTAACAAATTAAAATCAGGCGATATTAGAACTGGATATTTATGATATTCATATAGCTATTTATTGATAGCATTGATATAATATTTGCTTACAGGTTTAACATGCTTTTTCTAATGAAATTCATTTGATATGCGTAACGCAGATTATGCCATACAATTTCCTCTCATATTTATTCATATGCTGCATAGATCATAGTCTTGACACCCCTGTCTCTGTTGTAGTGAGCCATGAGAGGCATAAGTGAGAAACGTATTTCATATAGCACACTTAGTTATTCAGCAGCTGAAATTTGTATGATGAATATTTTAGTTTTAATTCTGGTTTGTAGATGAAATTTTAATGATATTTGATATTGAAAATTTCTCATAGTCGTTAATATTTTTGATCTGCTCTGTACTCCATTAATAATTTAAAAATAATAAGAAGATTAAGTTGTATATAATAGACTTTGCAATATTTGTGAGACCTATCACCTGCTTGACCTTGTGAAAATTCGTTGCTACTAGTGACTTCGTCATAAATATCCAAAAACAAAAAATACTTATGTAAATATTCTTCACCGCAAAGAAAAAGGGTCGGTTATGAAATCGTCGATATCTTCTTAAATACATCACCAAGCTTTATGAAATAAAAACTAAATTAAAGAATATTTCAATGTGATTAAATGAAAATAAAAACAATATTATA
>DWEC01000179.1:0-19994 GCA_018245735.1 Microceris miodesmiata
TAATTTGAGCTCTTCAACGGTGCCAGCGCTGCGACCACCTGTACGGTTTCGTTCTTTCCATACTGCACTGCATTGATAAGATTTGCACACATTCAAGCATCTCTATGTACAATAGTTCCGAATTAAACTCTACATTCTCAAATGGCCGCGTAACGTTTTATGGAAAACGAAAAGAATTTGGCTTTGGATAACACAAAACTGATAGAGTTCCACGGGTAAAGATCTCAACGTAAAGTAAACATATCTCCCCGTGAATGATAAAGCGGTAATAGACTCAGAAGTAGATATTGTTTAAAACGGTTTACTAAAGTCAATTGCAAAATATTTGCTATACGCAACCTTGATTACTAGTCACAACATTATGTAGAGTTCATATCAAAAACATACACATGTAAAAAAAAATCCTCAGTACAGTATGTAGGTGTAAAAGTTGAAGAATCTAGAAAAAATACGACGTATTTCTAAAAATAGAGATATTCGGCACTCGGTGTCCCCTGCCTATCCTATTTGCATGGTCCTGGCTGGCGAGTCCAGGCGAGTTCAAATATTGATCATCAAAATACTGATATATCATGGTAGTTGTAGTGAATTTTTGATCAAAGCATTTGGTGAAGTCTCTACAAGTGAAATACAGATAAAGATATACTATTCGTTTCTCTCTTAATCTCTCATGATTTCATCAAGCATTTTTTAATTATTCAATAGTCTTTTATCATCATCAGCCTATTTCTCTCAACTGCTGGGTATATGCCTCTCCAATAGCACCCCACTGAGCTCGATAGTATTTGATTCTGAAGTATTTATTTAATTATTTACACTTTACAGCATTGGTAGAGAGCATTGACTTTCAGATATCTTTTATCCTTGCAGTTATGAAGTGTTGGCTCTGCATCCACCACTTTCTTCTGACATTCATTGTTTTGAATGAGTTCTGCCGAACCTAGTCGTATTTATGTTGAATTCCGTATAAAATATTTGTAAGGAAACCGGCGTTTCCAAAAACACTGCGGCTTAACTAATTGCTTGAGATATTAGTAGATAAAATAACGGAATTTATCTATCCGTAATGAATCTGCGTTGTACAGTATCATTCCAGACCTTTATCAGTTTATAGGAAAATCCACATTCTTCAATGGAATGTAAAATCCACATTCTTCAATGCAATGTAGCATTGACATTATGCAAGGTAGCATCGACATTTTGTTCTATTCAGTGGTTAGTTTCCACTACTGTGATAATTATTTTGTACACGTCGTTATATTATGTTGATCGACTTCATCATGTACAAAACAATACCCATTCCTCGCTACCCCCTCCGCCCCTGACCCCCACTCTTTGCCCCTTTGTCCACTGCAATTATGTTTTAATCGCCGAAGTCACGACTAGGGCTAGCCTATATGCTCATACTCAGATGCAGTAATAAATTAAAATGGTAAAACTTTAACTCCACTTACTATAGCAATATAGACGAAAGCAGTGATATTTTAATTATTTATAATTCAGTTTCCCACTCAAGGTCCTGGGTTCAAAATTTGGCGCCCGCATCTCTGAAAAAAATTGTGCGTTTTTCAGATTAAAATATGACCTGCCGTAATTGTTTAGATCTATATTGTGAGATAACCTGTGCGCATTGTGGAGTTGTCCACAATGTTCTCTAAGGTATGTGATTTCTGCCATCCAGGACTTGGCCAGAGTAGCAGGCCTGGTCTTAACCGTCCTCATTTTGGGATGTAACCCTTGTTCAACAGTGGAACATTAATAGTGTTGATGATACGTTAACCATATAATGAGCCGTTTGACTGTAATATAATCGTTGCTATAGTGATGTCTAGCCGATAATAGGATATCGATAGATTATACGGTTACATTGTTGGTATTGTTATAATAGGGCAGCGCCGGTGTGACCCTATCATTATTTTTTTCTATAAATGAAGCAGAAGAAAAGCGTTTAACCGATGCGAACAAAAAAGTGGAACACCGTGATTTTTTGTGATGTTTGTAAATTACATATTATGTCAGTTGTCCACGTCAACGACTGAAATGATGATGATGATGTGAAGAAGTCATGCCTTATGATCCCGAGCCGTAATTTACGTTCTCTCTTAAGTTTGCGCCATTGAACATAGTAAGTGTGGCAATCCTAATTTAGCACCCAAAGTCTGTTAATAACGTGATTGTGACAGCCCTGAGCCACGCTGCGGCTACAGTACGGTGTAGGTCGAAACGCTCCTGATGCAGGCAGCGATGTAGATGTGATATAGGTAGTGATAGGCCGCGGCGCAGACGAGGCGCTGTCGGAGGGTGGCGCCCGCGTATAATGGGTGTCGGTGAGTGCTTTGTGGCGGACGCTGTTATTATGCAGATTAACACCGGCGGGAATTTGTTCAAATATCGTAACAAGCGCTCCTCCCGGCGCCGGCGCCCATCGCCCTCCAGTAATTTACGATTCGGGCCTCGCCGCCGTAATGTGTCGGCGTTCGCTCCTTTCACAGAATTCGGTGTTCCGTCCATTCTATATTATTACACTTATCTCCCCGCGTCCGAATATACATTGGAATATAGATTTACCTTCACTTCATTAAACCTATGTGTATTTATTTTCGTCTGTATCGCTCGCTCTCTCTTTCGCTTTCGCAAGGTAATTTTGTATAGTGTTTAATGTTTCGTTTAATTTGCTCACTGGCACCTACACGTACCCTCTACGTCCTCATACACGTGCCCTCCACGTGCTCATTCAATTTTGATTATTAAGAAAAAACTTTTTAATTATTCTAAAACAAAGCAAAATGCTTCTTCAAACACAACCGGCAAATATCAAATATATGTATAGGCAAAATGTTCTAAATCTCCATACTCTCCAGCTCTACATTTCGTTATTTGCCTCGAGTGCATTTGCACTCAAGTGTCGGCACGGGAATCGCGGGAGTTAAATAAATGTGGAGAGCGGGGCTGGCGGGTGGCGGGGGGTGCGCGAGGCCGCGCGTCCGGCCCGCATTCCTGCGAAGCCTCCGACCCGCCCTGCCGCGCGCCGAACTTTCTGCTTTCCCAGCAGGATGGAATGCCGCCTAATACTCTACACTACTCTACACTCATGTGCACCGCCGACTTCGCAAACTAATTTTTGCCTCCCACAAATTCCTTCGCGTCTCTGTTGTGCGCAGTTTATTTACATGTATTATCTCGGCACTTATCCTCATTGACTTTATTGTGTGCCAGTGGTTTGCTCGTCACCGTATCTTACAAAGATTACGGTGTTAGATATAGTAGCATACAATAATGTTAAGAATTTTTAAATGAAGCACAATAAATGTCATCGGATATTAAATGAGTATCAAAAATTGGACGCAAAATATTTTTTATGCATTTTCCTGTTTTTATTAATTTGAGGGTTATAAATAGATGCAGATGACGATGGAGAGAGAGATGTGTAGAGATTAGATTTGCTTTGCTTTTGTTGGCACTGCATATTTTTTCAAATAGAATTACATCTGCGATAACAAGATTGCATGCCATTTATGTATGTAGGTAACATTAGATCATAATGTACATATGTATAGCTATGTGTGTGTGTTGCAGTATTGATAAAGTACATATTTATGAGGAAACCTTCGACAAAATGGACGTGTGCAACGTAATGTGTGCTGGAATATAAAGTTCAATTTTTGTTTGCAATAATTTCGTACGGTTGTAATTTACTGCCTAACACGGTTTGACTGCCTCGTTGGCCGTGTTGGTTGCAAGTGCGTCTGCTGATCGGGAGGTCCCGGGTTCGATTCCCGGGTCGAACACTACACCATTTTTTAATTTAGTTTTTCTAGTAGTGGTTCGGAGTCTGGACATGTGCCCGATGCATGGCAATAGACTCTCCACCTATTCCATAGTGGGACGTAAACGTAACCGGTGAAACGTGGGAGTGTACGGGAGTGCACTCTTCTATCTACCCCTTCGGGGATTACAGGCGTCATGTTGTCTGTATTCCTTTGCCTACCTCTTTGAGATTACAGGCGTGAAGTTACGGTTGTAGTTACGGCGTGAAGTTACGAAGTTACGGTTGTAATTTAATCATTGGTTCTATATTTCTCGTGGTATTATAAGTCGAAGTCAGTGTAAATGTAGGAAAAGCACGTCAGGTCTGGAGGATTAGATATATTTGGCATCTGGTTTTCTCGCCTACCCCGTGAAACAGCTGCCGTAACGATATAACAGTTTCTAATATTCTGTCTAAGCTAATATCCTTTACTAGTTCTAGTTTTAGCGCCAGCTCCATGATAAGAAATATGTATATATATATATATATATATATATATATTATATTTTTTTTACAATAGGCTCATTACGTATTCCATGGAACGTCAACGTAAATGGTTAAACGTAGGAGTGTATTACATTGCTCTGCCTACTACCTCGGGGATTATAGGCGTGATGTTATAATTATTCTTTTTTTATTTCATAAAGTGATTATTTCCTTATATGCAAATAGTAACAATTGCAACTAGTTTTTGGTGGGCACCGTGTGCGTACAACATGGTCACGATGTACGTACGCGAAGGTGCGAGGCCGGATTGACGACCGCTGCACTTGTTTTTACGCACGCGCGCGCCGCGTGGTGCATGACCCCGCCGGAATGCACCACGTGCACTAGTCGCTGGAATGCGCAAGTGTTTACTTTTTCATTTTTTTCCCCAACTCTACTACTGCTACTCTACAAACGACATGTTCTTTCGCTAACTTGTCACCGGCTAAGCAAGGCTGGTTTGAACATAACGATCATTGCTGATACTAGTACTATTACTCGGTTATTACTTGATTGCCTCCTTCGTCGAGTGCGACTGCTCATCAGGGGGTCCTGGGTGCAAATCCCGGTTCGGGTACTATTGGATTTTTCAAATTTAGAATTTCTAGTAGTGACTCAGGGGTCTGGATCCGTTCCCGGTGTATGGCAATAGGCTCACCGCCTATTCCATGGGACTTGAACGTAACTGGGGAAACGTGGGAGTGTACTACAGTCCCCTGCCAACCTTTTCGAAGATTACAGGCGTGATGTTACATAATTGCTAAACTATTATCGACGAATTCTAACTATCTTGTATGCTACTAACCATTCTTGTTGAATACTATATGTAGCAGTAGCACTAATACTACTTGTATGTTTAATTACTGATACACTGCAATCTATAGGTTTTCTCAGTAACGTGCACCTAAGTATCGTATAGATTGTGTAATGTGGAACAAGCACCAGCGAGCGCTTTCTGTTCTAATAAAGTCTGTTATTATCCTTATATGTTGTTGCGTTTTAGTTGGGTATCGTATAAACAAAAGAAGCATTTAAAAATATATTTATATAGTATTCGAAACATTCTTTGTGATCTATCTCTATTTATGTTATGAAATTGGCATTATACGAGTATCATTCATTCAACCTGAAAATAATAATATCTGTAAAACAATTTTTAGCATTATTGGCGTAGCAGTGGTCGAAATTCTGAAAAATTATATTTTCTTAAATTTGAACATTATTGACGCTCTTGTGTCAAAGAGTAACTGACACTGCTATAGATCTTTGCTCTATGTATTTGATCATAGATTATTATGTTTTATTTAATGTAATGCAATGTTTTGTTACATATAAAATATGTCATTTCTAGTTTTCTGCACTCCTTTTATATTGAAAATTTGACGACGCTAAATGTATTCTGTACGCGCAATGTTCTTAAGAAAGGGGTACGAAGATTTATCTTTACGACTTAATATGTAGATCACGATTGGTTTGACATGTGTTTATGAATATTAGCTTTCAACTCAATGTAGACTCGTTGCAGGATACCGTGCTTATCCTGCACATAGTTCTATTATTTTAATACAGTACAAAATGAAAGCAATTAAAAAATTTCCATGCATAGCGTTATTGCTGGAACAAAATGGTTTGGTTTCACGTTTTTTATCCGAATGGTCAAGGAGTGGAACATTGCCAGCATCCCAGCGTTTGTAACTTAGGACTCTTGAAATCAAGGGTGAACAGGCTTTTCCTTGGCTTGCGTGTTCCATTTTAGGACGCATCTGCGCGCACCATCAGGAAGGACCTCGATCAAACGCTAACCTATCAAATAATAAAAAAAATCTTGCTGAAGCAGATTTGGATGGCGTTTTATGATAACTTTCGCTTAATGAATTAATTTGATACAACACGATCAAAGTTGATTATCAGTTTTTGAGCAATCTGGTACAGAAATGGCGACTTACTATCAAACGTTTGAAGAACCCAAAAACGTAGAAGGACCTCGTACAGGTCCGAAACTACTCGGGCGATCCTGAAAAAACATACGTGAGTTATATCGGTACATATTTAATCATCATCCAATATACTTAATCTTATCTTATCATTAGTGTCGTCCCTTCGAAATCAGAATCCTTTGATTCTAATTGAAGCGATAACTAACCGTTTCGGTAGCCGGAAGGAAATAGGCTTGTATTCTAGAGTAAATAGCATTGCGATCTTGGCGGCTACGTTCCGCGGAAATGGGGCGCGGGTTCGGTATTAATTCAACGTTGTTTTCGAGCGGCGAGCGAGCAAAGGATGCGAAACGGAAGCGTGGCACGCGATGCCCGGAAAGCGCTCTACCGGAAGCCGCGCGCCCTGGATGCTCTACATACGCTTTTACGATTTCCTGTTCGTCCGCCGACGGCTCGCCTTTCTTTACTCGTGCGCCACTCTACCACTGACTCATCTCCACTGTTTCATGTCTAATTGTTATTACCGATACCCGATAATCTCTTCCACGTGTCCTTTTACACATGTTTTAGTGACGTTTTCATATCATATTCTAAGCTTCTACATTACTCTGTATTGTTGTGTGTGTTGAGAATTATTTTTATGGTGAAAAATCGATGTAGTCATTTTTGGTATAGTGAAGTTTAGAGATTTCGCGAATTAACGAATTTTTTTTTATCTATAAACATAGAGAATACACTATAGACACATAGTTTTGAATCATCTTACTAATTGCGGTCGTCTCATGCAATAACTATTTACATACATTAGTTAAAGTTAAATTATTTTAAGTTAATATATATCAAAATAAAATGGCCTTCGAAATAATTCGGCAATGGAATGCAATGAATCCGCATCAAAATGTTAGTATGTATGAAATACTCAGGATTACCAAACGCATTCTTAGATCGCATTATCGAAGACAAATGAAGGTTCTTTGTATAGGTGTAATGGTGTGTTAATTTGGTAACACCATAGTGGAACATAGGCGTTCCGACTCAAGTTAGTCCGACTCAAGTTATAAATATATTTGATTTGATTTGAAAGACAATTTCTCGCCAAGTGGCCAAAATGGTCGCCACCTTTACAACTGTTCTAGTATGTCTGTAATAATGGAGACGTCGTGTTTCGAGACGTAATGATTTCAGATTTAGGCATTTACAATATTCCGCCAGTAACTTACCCCACTACACCCATTGAACGTAACATCTTCACATATTGTATTAATTTTGAGACGTATTTCAAACAACTTTTAAGTGAGAACATGCGTGAAACAACATAACAGCTTAACGTAACATCATGCCTATGCCTATAATACCCTAAGTGGTAGGCAGAGAAGTGTAGTACACTCCCACATTTCAGCAGTTACGTTTACATTCCGTCACGGAACACGCGGTGAGCCAAGTGCCATACACCATGCACAGGTACAGACTCAGAGCTTCTATTAACGATTTCAAGTTAGGAGCAATACACTCCTTTGCCCACCCCTTCGGAGAAGTACAGGCGTGTTGTTATATTATGTTCTCTTCACATCTGTTGATGGTGTATGGACAGGTTACTTACTGTACTTGTTTAAAAATCATACAAAATATATGTATTTCACAATAAAAGAATGAATGACCGTATACCAGTTCATGAAAATCTAGCCGATGTAGGTAGGTAGGTGGCGATTGCAATGATGTTGCCTTATACGGACATGGGCAGCAGTTCACATTGATAATGAGTTTACATCAGCCGTGTGATATGCGGAACTCTGTCCCGTCTCACAATGACTTATCAACCACATACATATTTACCACTGCAGTGCTGTGTGAGTCACAGATGTTTACGTGGACTGGTTCCAGTCATACGAATAGATTTTCCGAGTATTGTATGACTAAAATTATTGTATGAATAACTCGATAGTGTAATACAGTACAAGGCACCGATGTCGCCCTTGACACGCTCCACGCTTATGTGAATGGGTGAATAATTAATTACATAAAGGATTCTTACGGCGCACGTACTTAAATATCTGTATGGATTTTTTATAATACATTTTTTTTTGTTAAATAAATCCAGGGGCGCTGGGTTCGAATCCAGACTGGTGCGTCTGTATAAAAATTTGCGTTTTCAGAAAATATAACCTATTACTATGAAGGATAATGTTATGAGGAAATCTATGTGAGTTCTGTGCAATGCTGTATAAAGCTCGTCAATTCTGTCAATCTGCGTTTGGCCAGCGTGGCCGATTATGGCTTTGCCCCTTCTCATTCTGAGAGGAAAAACGTGTCGAACAATAGAACGATAGTGTTCCATAATAATGATACTAAAACATTTAAATGTTTTGGGACATCTGCGCACTCGGCAATCTGATTCTAAGTTAAAGAGAGTCTGTAGAGAAGACGGCAATATGTACTGAAATGTAATTTTCTATTATATGGTAGGCTTTCTGACGTTATAAGTTTGTCTCCAGAAACATAGACAATAGATATAGATTGTTAGTAAAATGGCAACTACGAAACTTAACACTCTCTGCTAAACTCTACGTACGTGATCATTATCTTTGGTGTTAACTCTACTCGACCAAGTATTGAACCCGAGCGTTCCGCTCGGTCGACTGGCGCGGTGATGGTTGTACCATAGGGTAGTTGATGTAACGGGTGTTTGATGATGGTAGCCGCATCTCCTGTCCAATCGACAAGGCGCGTATAGACAAGGAGGTATTTCATATATCCACCCCATTTCTTATAACACCTGCTAGGGTACAATTGAAGTGAGTTCTGACTTAACCTTTTCTTGCGCAATTGCTATCTCAAAAGCTTTATTCGATTCGATATTCTTTCTTGATGCGATGGTCTATACGGTGTAAGTAATTTAATTTGTGCGAGTTTCAATACATTTTTCAAGATTCTTTGGTTTTGTATCTGCGTTGCTGTGTTAACTAGTCAGATATAATCTCTTGTAACATATACTCGACAATAGCATATTTTATAAAATCTATTATAAACCGATCGATTTATCCTACATCTATGACACGACCTTAAAATCTTGTAGAATGTATGAATTGCTTGCATATGCACGAATCGCCTTTAAAGGCGCTCACTTGAATTGTGGCGCCGGTGACACATGACTAACGGCCCGCGGTGGGCTATTCATTACAAATACCTAGCGACTGTGCACAATTATTGGCAAAACGCAACCTGACTAACGCTGACTAACGTCAAAGGCGCGCGTGGAATTTTGCAGGTAGCGGAGGAAATCCGCAATGGCGCTTCGGGGTATGAGCCGTATGTAGGTACAGTACAGTTCACGTACTGCGCTCATCTATGATATCATGTCGATTTGCATAAGTGATGCTATCGTCGGCGGCGGCCCCGCGGCATGCCGACTGGATTTTACCGAAACGATTTTTTTTCCGTACCGTTTAATTCCCGTGACAAGCTCCGCTCTTGATATTAATAGAATTCCGCCAAATTCCCAGCGCAACTTAAGCTGCTATGCTTCGTGAATGTTGTGCTTACGTGTATACGATTTATGGTTGTATTTAAAAATATTTTTATCTCTTTTTTTTAAATTTCTTTTTGTATAAGTTTGTCAGTGCATGAGCAGCTATGTGGAATGTATTACTTTTGCTACTACTTGGACAGAACGTTTCAAAAGGCACATTTAATATTTTTTTGTCATTCAATATTTTGGCTCTCCTTTTAATAATTGTTGAATTTATTTAGCTTTATATATTTTTTTATTGGAAAAAAAATCGAAATATTTTTTTAATATTAATGTTTTCAAGTTACTTGCTTTCAAATGCTAAAGAGTCAGAAGCACACTTTGTAGAAATTAGTTTACACAAAATAATAGTAGAAATAATAGTTAATACAGCATAGTAGTTGCTATTAACCTTGTCATGATTAATACAACCGTTACATATCCGCCGCAACTACCAGGAGCTGATGTACGAGGTATCTCGAAAAAACACATGTGAGTTAAAGTTAAGTTATTCAGTCAAGGATAGGATTAATCTCAATTCGGCCTATTCTTGAGATATAATTGATTTGTTTCAATATTGGTTTAACACATCCAAGCATTTCATATAAAGCACAAAACCCATGTAGTCTTTCTCTCCGATAAGTCCCACAATAAATACCGAGTGCCGCAACACAGCGAACATCCAATTCCTGACTCTGTTTTATCTGTTTGTTTTTGATTTGAATAAAGCAAATAAACGGCGAAACGGACGGGGGAGAAAAAAAAAACAATAATTATAACACAGCCGAGGTGGCAAATGTAGCCGCAAATTATGTGATGGACAATTTGCTCAGTGTCACAATCTGGACGCCGGCCAACGGTGTCACAATAAAGAGAAAGATGTAAACACAGTCGCATTCTAAATTAAAAATATAAGGTCGAATGTGTCGGGTCGCGCGCGCGTCTGCCCGCAGCGCGTCTCGCCAAATGTGACTCACTAACGATCTACGATTGATATATTATTGGATGTTTCGTATCGCTCCCTAGCTCTCCATTGCGTATTAATAGTCTCCTATTGGACACAAGACACGACCGTTTTACCTTTGTGATAGTGACGTTAATGACGAAGGAACGAAGCAACAATATCCCAAGGAATTTTCAGGGAATCTGTATCTTATCGTAGATCCTCTACATACATTAGTAGTCTGGGTCGATTGATACAGAATGCCATTAGGCATTTAGTTCTTACACCTCTTAGTTTAGCGTGTAACACAAAAATTGTACTCGTCACTATGTCACTAATCGTTTTATTTGCTACTCGTATATTTAGTTTTTGTATTTGTCTTATACATTTTGCCTTATTCATTAATTCCTCTTGGTCTTATTCATAGTTCATTAATTCCAGAATGCATGTAATATTAAATAAAGTACGTTCCATATATTATCTGGACTGACTGACACTGGCAGGCTCATTCCTATAGTTATTCCTACAGTTCTACGATGGCCATTTGCGACTCCCGTCTATTTGGTATTTCGCAGCTACTGCTGTCCGGGCTCTGCTTATTTTGTTAACGTTACTGATAGACCTAAGTTAAAGAAACTATTAACTTCAGTGAATGCGGCCTTTAAATACTTCTAATGCGTTTGTCAGTGCGTCTCACGAATTTCAACCTTATATTTGTTAGCTTTGAATGTTGATCATCAACTTTCTAAGTTTAGGTTATTTCTTATGTTCATTTAATACGATATATGCAACGTTAGTTGGTAGTGAAATGTTTAGGCTAACTCTAAAATACTTCTCTTTAATATTGACAATTGTTATTTGGTGTTTTAACGCCCTTATTACGTGAATGTTGCAATTTTTATAATATGATGATGTACATAAGGTAGTCCCTACATGTCTTTTATTAAATACACTTTGACATTTTAGCCATATCAACCTTTTCATTTTTCCACTGTTATGGGTCTTCCTGTTGAAATGAGAAGAGTTATAAAAATCACACGCCTTAGAAGAACATTGTGCTAAAATGTGAGGTGTGCAGTTTTCCTCAGGATGTTTTCCTTTACCTATACAGCAACAGTCCAAGTAAGTTGGAGTATCACAGATACTCCAACTTACTTCATTTGTACTTAAACATAAAGTTGACAGCCAAAAACAGCGAATTCATTTGTATTATTTATTCAGTCATATTATAGTTTATAAATAGGCTCAATTCTTTATGGTATTAAAGAAAATTATCAAATTAAAAGAACCTGCCTTGAATCTACTATACTTGGCATCAAATCATTGATTTTCTGCCCTTTCGCACAAATGCACACTCATCATCGTCATCATCAGCCTTCTCCCATCCGCTGCTGGACATAGGCCACTCCAATGGCACGCCCCTGAGCTCGATCTGTAGCTCTTCGCACATTGCACACCCAGGGGGCACGTAAATTAGCAACTGTCTATGATAATTGCTTAGTTTGTCGCTTTGTTCAAAACGTGTATGGAATCCGATCGGGTTCAAGACACAGAAACGTAATGGTCATCTTAGACTAGACATCTGATTTAGAATATTTTATATACTACCTTACATCAGTTAAATGTTTTTCACCCGTGTTAAAGGTAGAATGAAATCACAATTTGGTCCAAAATATCACAATTGTGCCATTCTCTTGTCTTGAGAGCTATTTTTATTGTCTCGTGTCCGGACATAAATGCCATTTTAATATCCTCTTTAATATTACTATTAACTAATAACCAAGTTGAGGTTGCGATGTTGCTCACTAGGCGAGTCCTTCGTCTGGTACCACTCAACAGTCCACACTGGGATAGGCTGTTGATGATGGTAAACTAACTGTTCGTCCAATTGTGCCAAATGTGCCAAATGCTTTTCTTGTCATCCTCTGCATACGTTTTTATCACCTTGTCTTTAACCAATACTTTGAATAGTGTTATTTTCGCTTCTTTTTTGAAGTATTGGAAGAAAAATTAAAGCATGCTGCCATTTACCATGGCAAGCATGCTACGAAGAAAGAATCTAAGTCTTGTTTACTTACAAGTTTACTTACCAAGTCAAGTATACTTTCATATCAGATATGCCTCATTACATTGATGGTTTAATTTTTAACTTGCAAATACATCTATTGGAGTATTTTCATGTGAGTGTAATTATTTTTCATGAAATTAACGTTTTTATTAAATTTCTTATTAAGTGATGCACATGCAAGATAAATTGTACACAAAAAATCATTAAAAGAACATGTGTTTCAAAGCAAACATGTAAATCTTCGTTCTCATTCCGACAATTAAACGTAAAAAAAATATATGTAGTTGAAAGAAATTTCAATTTAATTGGATCTTTTTAGCATTCCATCGTTTGGGGCATCCACCGTAAACAGCCTGAGAATGTCGTTAATTCGTATACATTTAGGGTCTTGAACGTAGGGACCATTATGTTATTTACTAAAATATGTAAATGGCGCCGTTGTTTTATTTATCATAAGTACTTAAACATGAGTTTGAATAATGTTAACCTGTTTTATAATAGCCATGAGTCGGGCGTCGTGCTACATTCCACTCAGTGCGTAATAAAACTTTGTATTTAGCGTTCTCCTTCTGCTCCATACCAAACTATGTATTCTACGGAATCGCTTAAGTTTCATCTTTGTACAAATGTTCGATGAACTCTAAAGATGACCATACTAAAAACATTCTAATTGCTATAGACCAAATTTTATTATTGTCGTTCCCTACCATCTTTAGTTGAAGTGTTATTAATATTACCGGCAATTCAATTATTTTTTCAGATAAAATTTGATGCTTTGTATATTTCTCCACTATTATAAATGTTTCCAGCATGTAAACGTACAAGTCGATTAGGATTGTCAAATAGACGAAATCTTTTACATCATGAATTGTGTGAGCGGTCTGGACACACAGAGAGCTAACGGTAATGCACCAAGCTAGCCACCTGACTCGATAAACAACCTGCTTTCCTCGGAGGAAATCAACGATCGATCAAATCACACCGGCAGTATGCAAACACACGCATCTGGCAGATATGCTGCGTCGAAGGAGCAATTCGCTGCGAGCGAGCGGGACGCCCCTATGGCGGGTGACGGACGCGAGATGGAACGCAGCAAGTCCGGCATCAAATCCGTGCGCGTGCGCTTACGAATTGCATTCCCATACAGGGTAACGGCGCTCGTTTGCCTTTCTCGTTCCGTCCAAGGGCCTCGCGGCGGCCTCTCGCTCGCTCGACATGAATGGAGGCGCCATGGAATGCGGTCGCGTGACGTGCGCGGCGCCGCCGCCGATCTCGATGCACTTTAACATAGGGCTAGTAGTTCTGCCTTTGTAACATCTGCTTTATAAACGGATTGTACCATATTTATCGTTTTTCTCCTCTATAAAGAGTATTTTTTCTGCATGAACGTTCATCTACAATGCACTGATGATACTCCTATTAATGTTTCTTGGGAAATGGGGATTATGTACTGGATGTCAGGTAGTTCGCGATTGTTTGCTTTTTAAAAGGGTGAATGTAAAATTTTTTCAAAATATTTTGTTAGAATTTCTATTTGGATATACCTAGGTAAGTATGGAACATAGCATAGCTTCAGGAAGATTCAAGCTATGAACGCAGAGCTCGCCGCGCAACCTTCTCCAACCGGTCCGCTGGAATCGTCCACTTCTACACAAACAACCGAAACCGTCTTCTTGTTAATAACGCACCACGAATAAATTTTATTTCGATTAATTTCAATAAATTCCAACATACGAGTATAATTAACATTACTGGAATCTTGAATGTTGATCGTTTGATTAGTCATTTTAATGATGTCTTTTACAGTTAGTGATCTGTGATCTGAATGCGGCGTAAATTTTGTTTGGCAATCGGTTTGTCGTTATTGATACCTTTCATCTGTTCCGCCGTCCAATCGGTTAACGTCCTGCGCTATTGATGGCCGCCGCCGTCGCGAGCTTCATGAACAAATTCCTCGACTCGCGTGTAATCTTTTACGCTTTCCAAACTTTATTAATTGCTCGTTCGATCGGTCGATCGGTCGGCCGACGCGTATTGCCTATTTTATCATTCGCCTCGTTACTTTCGTGGAAACTACGTTCGTGTGGATACGTTTACAGATTTTACACTCTTGATTTATTGCGTGCTTATTTATATAGCATGAGCCATGGTGGTGAGTAGGTACTCCTCGAGACGGTAGGAATGTTGTATGGGAGAGGCGAATTTTTTTTCGTTTTGTGGGTGTACCCACTTAAATTTGGAGCATGTCGCAATACACGCGCGAGACGGCGGCTGACGCAGAGATCCGAGTGTACGTTTTTGCACATCGCCTCCGCCTGCGGGCCGCGTGTTAAGTGTTAGGATATTCATTTATTTATATCACATTTCGGGGCGCCTCCTCTTAACTCATACGGATTTTTCGGAACGCTCTCTTGGTAAAAATGCTAAAGATCATTGTTGTTATTTATATCTCGCTATGTACATATAATGTACTTGTTATATTGTCATAATACTTTCTTTGTTGTTATAGAGTCATAATACTTTCGCGCGTACTTGGTAGTCTTTTTAATTTACACAAATTTGATGACAGATCGGTACTTCAATTGCAACTTTTGTAATAACTATACCTTGGCTATAGTAGCTTAAGGGAAAGACTTCGCATATAATAATAATTAGAAGTACCAAAGCATAGTTTTTTGGAAGATAAACAGAGATGGTTAAGTGGGTGGATGTCTCATTGATAGAAGCTTAAAGATATCAAGCGACAGTCGCGAACAATGAAAAAGTATTGCAACGAGACGCGGACGTCAGCCGGGGAAAGTATCGGACATTAATATGCAACTTTTAATCAAAGTAGAGCAACGTTCGCGGGAAGTTGTCGAGGCGGTGGCGTGCTCGCTATGCAAGAGGCTGCTGCTAGCCTCCCAAGCGGAGCCCCGCTGTCTGCCAGCCGGCGGCCCCTCGCCCCGTCTCCCCCGCGCCGCACCCCTCGCCGCCTGCACTCACTCTGCGTCACATATCTAGCGCGGTGCAGCCTACCACTGCCGACCACCTCACATCAACATTTCAGCTACCACCGGATGTTCTGCTACTGTGTATGCTCTGCGAACCCTTTAAGAAACCTCGCGTTATGCTGCTGTAGTAATACGTATTAGGTCCGCCTCATCTGTAATTTGTGATCGAAATACCTTCTTTACAAAAAATGAAATAAGAATTATATAAGACTTATTCTTATTCTGTCGTTTTCGGAATAACGGTGGAAGGTAACAAAACATACTTTTCCATCTGGTTTAAACGGTTCACGCTTTCGACTTGTGTCGCAGCTGCTTAGAATACTACTTCATACCTACTACCAGTCGTTTTGTCAATTTTTTTTGTACATATATACATATAATACTCAGAAAGCGTAACCAGCGTCCATGATTTACTTATTTATAGTAAAACAGCTGTTACGAAGTTAATCGCATCATTGGTCAGCGTAACAGGCTGACTTAACACCAACATCTTCATCGTCACCATCACGTTTTATCATTCCTCTTTTAAATACCAGTCACTGTTCAGAATGCATTTCCTGTGTTTAGGTTATTTTTAACCCTTCTCATTCTAAAAGAATACTGCGGTACTCTAGGAGTGTCCCACAGTTGTCAAGTGTTGACAAAACAGGCCTTCGAGATGTTACTGAAAGTTGTAGGTTTCCTCGCGATATAGTCCTTTACTGTTAGTGTTGTTTAATGTTAAAATGACTATGATTTTGTAAGGTGAGAGGTTTGTATCAGGAGGAGTACCTCACGTTTTCAGCGTAGAGACTGATATGAAAAACACCAGGCTAGTACTCCTGTTCTAGCCTATGTGTTACGTCTATACTTTGGACAATTTTTAGGTAACCCTGAGCTTCAATGAAGCGTGAGATCATTTCTTATAGAATGTTTGATTTTATAAATTACGTATTAAAACAGCATTGATCATATCCAGCTATTTCTTATAGCTTTGACATCGCTAAAACATTTGCGCATAGAACACGTAGAGAACGGAACGTGTCGTACTATTACGCGTTTTAGTGGAGTGTGGCTTTGGGAAGGCTCTAATTGAACAAGTGTAGTGGTGGCGCGACCTCGGATTGTGTGGATTGGATTGCGACAACGGGCGTCGCGAGCTTGTGCAAGTGCTTGGTAGAGTCCGGTGTGGCGGCGCGGCGGCGGGCGCGCGGGAGTCCTGCGCGCGCGCGAGGCCGCGGCATGAATGGAGCCGCGGTATGTGGGTCACGGTGTCGTCAATGGGCCGTCGCGCCGCCGGGGCCCGCACCGCCGCCTCTTGCGCCCCCGACCCATCGCCTCGTGAAAGTTGCCACTACTTTCGCGACTGTCGCATGCACCCCGCACAATAATTTGCACTCTAACGCACCAAAACTAAGTCACTTTTCGATTAACGCGACCCAATGTTCACATCCGCCTCGGCGTCATGTACTCGCCTCTGACACTTTCAGCGGCCGTTCGCCGCGTGGGCTCTACCGCCGGGCGCTAAGGTCGTAATTCCGCTGTACGCGTGAAATGTATCTGTCGCGCAGTATGCCCGCGCTTAGGAATTCACTTCCGGGTAGGTCGGAAAGTGAAATGGAGTCGTCTGTGTGATGTAATTGGAATTCGGATGTATCCGGAGTCAATGTTACCTCCGTTCACTGATAAAATTTCCGTATAAATCTTTTGACATAATAGACTGCGCGCCGCTGCCTCGCCGTTATACAGTAACTGTATACGTTTAGGCGCTGTGTGCACGACTCCGACCTACCGCGGCATAAGATAACTCTTTTATTTTAAATAATATCCATCTGCATACCTTCCAAATGAAGCGTGAAGATGGTATAAACCCGATTTCAATTCACGACTAAGTGTAACAAATTGGTCGTTGGCACATCGTACGAACAGCTTCACTCGGACTATGAGAATCATCTTAAATATATTAATTTCCTGCTGTACGTCTCACCTCGTTCGCTTTTAGTATTGTTTATTTAACAACATGAATCTTTTTAATATTTTTCATTACAATAGCGTCGATGTTTCCAGAAATGACGTTTCTTGGATTAATTACGGCTAATAAAATTCATCATTTTGATAGATTTTAACTTTCTAAAGTATTTTATTTTATCTGTTAGATTATAATCTGAATTTACTCATATTCATTAAGTTGGCCAAGAATTTAAAACTTACAACGTAGAGTTTGAAAAACTGAAAATGAATGGATGTTGTTACGATAAATAAAAAACTTTATCATTACCATAATACTGATAGTGACCGGTATTGACAGGTGACTGGCGACAGTCTATCATCCTTGTATCGTCCTTCATCGTCTATCAACCGTATACCTTCAGTTTCTTCTCTGCCTTGTTAGTGGACTTAACTTCCGATTGTTTGGAACTAATGTGCTGGGCTACTTCCTGTAAGGTTTCTATCTAGACTTTAAAGACGTTTTTAACACATTTAGATGAATGTACTTTTAAAAAAGGCTTTGATTTAATAAATATTCAGCAATTATAGAGTAATAAAATTGAAATTGCTCTACCTAATCCGTTATCAGCGTGCGTGTTTGAAATCTCCAGCGATCATTTGACGGCAGAAATTAAACGTAGGGGTTATGATAGTTGGTTTTCAGTGGTTGGTTAATATACCTTGCTGGTAAGCTGCGGACTATAGCATTAATTTTCACCCAGGACAAGTGTCTTCGTGATGAGCACAAATGTTTGTTCTGTATATGTTCTATCGTATAATCGGTCGCGGCGGAGCAAAATAGAGTGGAGCGGAGAATGTGCAACAAAATCCGTTGGTAATGAGCATACGATACAACTTTGTATAAGCCAGTCTTATCGTCGAAATAGGCGATAACGCCTCCTTTGGGGGCGCTAACGGCTTTAAGCGGGAGGGTAAAAGGTCTACAGGCTATAATATATTCTTTACCCCCTAAGCCTTAAGATAACGTAAGCGTGTCTGCATGAGTACAGACGCTAGAAATGATTGTCAAAGTAGACAGTACACGCCAAAAGTTTGAGAACCAAAGTTCTAAGGTGTTTAGCATTTTAGATTAAAGAAAGTCTTAGACACGTCTCGGCGAAGTGTTCAGTGTGTGAGAACGTTATCGACTTGTTTGTCACGCTTGGGGTCGTTGCAGATTCCAGAATGTTTGGTCCGCATAAAATATTTGAATGAGTATATAGTATCATTGTTATTATATTATAGATATTTGGCATTCTGTGCTCTCTACCAATAATCTTTAAGTCTTTCAGGACTGAAAATGTTTTAGTACGATCTCTGTAATTGCAAATGTCGAGAGACTAGCGGTAGTGTGTAGACGGTCAAATGCCTGCATAACCTGAAAATGCAGCGTAGGGCCGACTGATACAGTACAATAAATTATCTAAAAAAATGTAAAAAAATTAACCGCTAGAGTTAAAGCACTAACGAAACGAATTGTTAGCTAAGAGAGTAAAATAACAAAACATCATGCCTGTATTTCCCCGAAGGGGTAGGCAGAAAAGTATACTATTTCCACGTTTCAAGAATAAGTGTTCTAAATTCGAACGTATTTAGCGTTGTACGTTCGTGAATGTTCAATGTGTCTGTCAACAGTCAGGTATCTCTTTTTCTTATCGTTAAACCATCATTTAAAAGACAATAATTCATATAAATGTGACCTATATTTAGTAACGTAACATTACGCCTGTAATCCCCGAAGGGGTAGATAGAAGAGTGCACTCCCGTACACACCCCCACATTTCACCAGTTACGTTTAAGTTCCACGGAATAGGTGGTGAACCTATTGCCTTACACCGGGTACAGATCCAGATTCCACTCGACCAAGTAGGCGGCAGTCAAATCCATTTTTAATAAACACTGTTCATTGTGAAATTTTTTATAAAAAAGTTTAAGTACAGTAGAACCTCGATAAGTTAAAGTCCAAGGGAAACAAAAAATATTTTCAGTTATAGAGGTTTTAAGTTATCGAGGGTCTATGTTAGGGATAGGTTCATATAGAGGTAGGTATGTACATATGTATGTATGTACGCATGTTCCTATTTTTACTCGAATGCGTCAGAAGAATTGGTTCAATAAAATACAGAAATTTAAATAATCATCTTCAAGATTTCGGCTTCTTTTTTAATAATGATCGATAATGTACTCTCATGTATCCCAAATCGAGCCACAACTTCCTTCCTTTTCAATCCATTTTTCACTGCTTCTATAGCTTTTAATTTATCAGCGTATGTGAGTGTTGTTAGT
>DWEC01000180.1:0-19967 GCA_018245735.1 Microceris miodesmiata
ATAACGTTTTATGTAGTTAGTAAGATATTTTTGACTAGATTTCATTGTCCCAAGAAATCATTATTTTCAGCCATACTATATTAGAATTAAACATTTTACACAGTTTTGTCTGAAAAAACCCGGAGCAAACTATCACACTACCCTTAAAAATTTTTGCAACGTGTTTAACTGAACCAGTATTGTGTTGATGTAAAAATAGGTAAGAACCTATATATACTGTCTCCCTTGTTGCTCATCAAGGCGTTCGGCAGATGGGGGTCGATGCCACCGAACACCAGCACTGTTTCCCTGTCCCAGTTGAAAAGCGATCCGTCGGCTGTGTACATCTTGTTCGAAGGGCCCAAGATGGATGTCGATAACTTGTTCCTGTACATACCAAAATATACAAATCTTTATTTACAATGTGTTCCCTCATGAGCTCAGCCCTTATTCTATGGTAGGACATATAACATAAATGATGAATGGTGTAAGTATACTACATTGTTCCGCATCCGTCTTCGGGGATTGCAGGCGAGACATTACGAGTATGTCGTTAAGAACATAGGGGGGAGTTAATGACAAATGGCATGTCTATTCTAATTCTAGTCTTTATATTCAGTGACAAAATTGTATGAAACGAATAGCAGAGATAATAAGTAGTCCTACAAGTCATATATACATACATGTTAGCTCTAGCAAATGACTCCTTGGACTGGTTGAATAACGAGATCTGAGGGCTGTGGAATTTGTTCTGCGGAGGCAGCGTCGCTTGTTGGACTTGCTCCGACCGCGATGTGTTCGCGGCCGGTTGGGTTTGGACACTGGGGGCTTGAGACTCTCTGATATGCAAGTTATATTACAATTATATTTACTATGTTATGTTTAGACTAATTCATCTAGTTTTACGGTCGACAAGACACTGGTGACAACATAGTGATGCTGACTGAGGGTTGTTAAACGCCCGCTAAAAAGCCACGAGTCTAATCATCTTTTTCAGCTCTAGAAGTCACTTGATTGCGCGTCCGGTCCCTAAGCAATTCTTATAAGCTTTATAAATCGGCTTAAGAGAGCTTGTGAAATGTTTTCTTACTTTTTAGGTGCAGCTAAGGAAGCTGTGGCCGCGGCTAAGAAGGTGGCTGCTTCACTTAGGCGCCTGTCCCTACGTTTTTCAGCAAATTTATTCTGTAATTAAAAAAATCACATTTAAAATGTTTTTGCTGTTACATTAGAGTGATGTTAAAGAAAACGTTAGATAAATACTGGAAAATATTGCAATAGTTTTAGAAAGATAGCTTTTGAGACGTTCCACTCTAGTCGCAAATGAGCGGAAAGTAGATTAAATATTTTTCTAATGATATATTTGTCTCGTGATTGTTTTAAAAACATGATTATATAATTATACACCGGCTGAAGTCAAGTATGTTTTTCGGGATCGTGTTAATAAGATTAGTTGTTAACGTAAGGTTGTTGAGAGGAGTTCTGGAACAGAGGCAGTTGGCACAATGACTAGTAATGTGGTTGTTATTGTGGGAGGAGTCCCGTGCCTGGCAGAACGATAAAACTGAATATGGTGTTAAGAATAAATAGCTAAAACATAAAAAGGGCTGCACTGATCTAATGCGTTATCTTAACAGTTCGTAATAAGTAGGGGATAACTTACATTATCTGTGGTGCCAGTAGCAATCGTCTCACTGCTGGTTCCAGTAGTCGATGTGATCAAGCCCTCAGCAGAGTCTTTCTGTGGTGGTTCACTGGCCTGGGGTTTGTTTGGTATATAATTTTAGACTGCTTAAATACGATTTATTACACACAGTGTACACTTTTCATTTATATATGATTCGTATATAAATGAAAAGTGTACACTGTTTTAATGATGTGTTTACAGCGGAATGATAAGTTCTTCGACACGACTCAGGACTAAGAGTGATTTTAGTAGTGAAGATCAGTGAATTAAGCAAAAACACAATTATATAAATGAAGATAAAAATAATGGGAAATATTACGTGTGTGTGTGGTGTCGTACAAATTTGAATTTCTTGAATATGCTTCCGGTTGTCTTGTTGATTTTTATTTGGGGAAGACACCTTGCTTGACTCCTGAAATTAAACAGCTATATTACTTTGAGAATTAGGTAGGATATTAATATATTTTGAGAATGAATGTTTTAAAATAGAATCTATTGAAGTGGGCTGATGATGTTAATGAAACAGAACCTACATTGAAAAACAGTTTATTTGTAGGTATCAAAGTTTTAACATTTTAAACAATTGTTGTGGCATCCATTAATATTCACACTATATTCTATACGTGGTTAACGTACAATAAATATCCACATAATATTTTGTTTGTTACAGAAATAGTGAATGAGAATGTAAAATATAATGCTGGCGACTGCATGGTCCGTTGTCAGTGTGGCTGAAAGGTATACTTACAAGGAATAAGTAGGTGAAGAGATAGTATTTTTTCCCAATAGAATTCTGCTTCTTTACAGCCAAAACGTTACCTGGCACTCATATATAAGAGAGCGAATAACTAAAATGTCACTAATTAGGTACTTCGTTTTATTCGCCTCACATTATTTATCTTTAATTTAAATATATACTTTTAAGAACATTACATAATTAAACATTACTTTTTAAATTTTTTATTAAGGATTACTTCTGTAGACAGATTTGAGCATACAATACTAAATTTGTGCTAAGTAATAAACAAAATCTGTATAAAGCTGTCACTTTCGCGATGAAATTTTATTACACAACCAAATATACAAATTATTTCTATTTGCAAGGCAATCGATGGACAGTGTAAAAAAAGCAGTTCAAGATAAATTGCAAACTTAGCAAAATAGTAATTGTTATGAGACCGACTAAACCGTTTAGTTTATCATTTAATCAATAAGGCAGCAGTCACATGGTTATCATCATAATCACCATCAGCCTGTCAATGTCCCTTGCTGTCTAAGTCCTAGGTTATATCTGTGTGATATTTACATGGAATATTTTTTAAATTATGATTATGCCAAATCTATTGATTACTTTGTAAAATTACGAACAGGTAAAAATAGAGATTAGGTGGAGATTTAACCTCTTGCCTGGTGTCGAGAAATTCACTCATACTGGGCATTTTGTCCTTATCCCCGGTCAGACCCCTGAGGGTGGCGGGCAGGGGAAAATCGATTTTCGGCCGTCGCATTTTGTCATTGTCCATTCCACGCAAGGTTCCTAATGACGATAACCGATTGTAATACGTATTTCTGCGCGACATTGCTATATTTAAGAAACAGGGTATGATGTTTTACAAACAAATGTTTGTAAGACAAGGCGATTGGCCATGCTTTAAATACAATGGAATTACCATATAAAATTTAATTAAATAATATCAAACAATCTTTATTCCAAATTTTTGGTAATTTAAAGTGATGAGTGCCTCGTTGGTCGAGTTGTTTCAAGAGCAATTGCCGATCGAGGGTCCTAGGTTCAAATCCCGGGTCGGGTACTATTGTATTTTTGTAATTTAGAATTTCTAGTAGTGATTCTGAGTCTGGACCTGTGCCCGATGTATGGTAATAGGATTACCACTTATTCCATAGGACGTAAGCTTAACTAGTGAAACGTGGCGTATATCTCCTCTGCCTACGCCTTCGGAGATTACAAACGTGATGTTATATTTTAAAGTGATGAGTTATTTGCAATATAATAAAATCAGTGCAAAAACAATATTTCAATCTGGATACCAACGAATAATTAATAATATGGATTAAAATATCATTTGATAGACAGTGGTGGAAACGCCTAAGGAAACTCCGAAATGAAATTTTACATTATAAAGAAATTTCTTGTAAACATTGCATAGATTTTCGTATAGTAAAATAGATATATATACATCTAATGTAAAATGAGGCAAATGATGATCTATTAACAGTTGACTTTTATACGTAATTTAAACTTAAGCCATTATAATAATATGATATGCATTTAAATATGTACTCGTATGTACATTAGATTCAATCACGGTACCTACGTATCACATTCACAAATCAGTATTTAAAATGTGACCTTGGAATATTTTTAAGGTCAACAGCATAATATAGAGACCATAATATGAATTTGTGCAACATTGCGCAACATGTGTGTTTCATTCATTCATACACACGTACATACAATATCGGAAATAAAATGACAAGTAGGTACGATTCGTTTTTCCACATGTATTATCCATCAAATTTTTTCATGGTCTTCCTACTTGAATGCGTCTTGTGTTTTATTATGGACCTACTTATTACGTAGTTCTTTGCGGTTAAATGAAAAAATTCATAAAATGTTTGATAAATCAACATATCTATATGTATATTTTAAATAGTTTTTATTTATTTCGACATTAGTGATATTCATATGTTATAGTGTACTCATGCAACAATGTTATGTTTAAAAAGTGCATTAAGGGATTTATTATGAAATAGCACGTAGGCACCTATACCCAATTTTTCGTAATATGAACTATTTTGTACGAAAGGTAATTTCATTGAGGTTTTTGGAATTTGGACAAATACTAAATCAGGGACAAACACTAAATCAAAAAGGTTAGTGATCCGTGTATGTATATTACAGTTCTTAAATAAATTGGGGTTATTTGTAATAATAATTATGTACTTGAATTTTTTCTGTTTCCACGTGATATTAATGATGGTAACATTGTGTTAATTACAGGTAAGAATTATTACAAACATAGTTATTTAATCACTTTAGAAACACTTAACGTCTTTTAATATTATTATTCATAATTAATAATAAATTCATAAAGGTGTCGTCGTGAATAATGTAGGAATTAATTTAACCAATTAATTTAACCAATAAATTTAACGTTTTTAACAAGTTACCAACATACTACATTACTGCAACATACTAACATTTACCATACTGCATACATTGACTTACCATTACCGTGCATTGAAAAAGAACATTTTAGCGTGCATTCACATGTCTATTGCGGTCTTTTAACACTTTTAAATGGACACGTCTGGAATTTAGGTTAGTAATATAATGTTTCTTGGAAAGCCCTAAATTTCCGAAAACGTCGCATGTACGTATATTTACTTTTAGCTTAGGGCCGGCGCACATAAAGGACTTTTGTGCGAGGCGCGAAAAAAACCCGCGAAGAGTGATAAAAGATCTACTTGAATTTATCATAAAATTGACACACACAAATTTTCTGATTTTACAATATATTCGTAGTTTATAGAAAAGACAGGATTTTTTCAAAGTAAATACGGTAATATTGTATGCGGTACTTGTAGTCCCTCGTGCGTTACACAATGTAGTAAAAATAATTAACTTTGAGGGGCATTAGAACAAACCGCGGAGTAGTCTACGCAGGCCGTTATAGTGTTCCATGTCTGGTGACGTCCGGGTATATACTTATGACGTAGAGAACCGTGCGTCGGATAACCCCGTCTCCCGGGCGTATGTACTCGTACATACGTCACACTGAGATCCAATTCCATGGGTCACATCCGTTAGAAAGTCGTTTTTATTTTTCTACGTAAGTGTACCACGTGAAGATATACAGTACAGTCATGCAATAAATATGGTTTGTCCTGGTTAAAGGTCAATTTCGTGGAAGTCATACATTTTTCAATTAAACAATAATCACGATAGACATAAAATGTAAGACAATTAGACTGGTCCGTTTGTTTATTTGTTTGTTTATTGGGCTGAGCCGGTGGGCGTTGGTTCGATTTGCATCCAGGACGTAGGTAGGTATATTTGTGTTATTAGTGTAAGTATTTGTTCTGAGTCTAGGTGAAAATACTTACACATGTCTATCTATATGTATAAGTTTATTAGCCGTCGGATTATAATGACATCGGTTCTCTTCGAACCTGTATTAGGCTCAGATGGCGGTGTGTGCAGATATAATATTTAAAAAAAGTTGGAATTGCTTATACCAGTTATTTTGACACCATGATTTTTAATTGTGTGAGGGCAGAGATTATTTATTTAATAGGGATAACCAACAGGATAATAACAGGATACACACTTCTTCAATAACATTACAAGTCTAATGCCTTAAATCTAGATTTTGCCTCAAAGGGTCATTCACCAAAGACGTCAGATGTTAAGAGGGTGGACGAAATGCGACATTGTGTAATAATAAGGGCCGGAGAGGGAACCTACATTTATTTACATTACAACTTAAAACATATGAAATTAATAACATACGAAATTTGAATTATATACCTATAAATGAAAGACACATTTCCTTCTAAACTACATAATTATATACTGTTTTAATTTATTTATTTCCAAGTGAGAAACTGCAAAATATTTCGTGTGAAATAATATATGGACGGTCCTCAACTAGAGAGACGAGTACTACGGCGTGCATCGTACTCGACCTTGTGTAGGTACCTAACAATTAACAATTAATGACAATATGCAAATATACATAATAAGGTGATGTACCTGTAGCATAACGTGCTATTCATACTGATTTTACATGTAAATAATTTGCATATAAGCAGACCAGCATTGCCTTTAAAATAAAAGTAATGTAATCAACACTACAGTAAAAATCTATAGGCTTTGTCTGTATATTTATTTTTTTCTGTTTGCTTAAATTTTTGTCTGTCTGTCTGTTATGACCGATTAGTATAGTTGGATAGTTAGATGGGATAGTTTGACCGATTTTGATGAAAATCAGTATTTAGAAAGAACACTTGATTGTTTAGATGATGATTGTATATAACATCTGTATATCTCGTGGAAATCATAAAAAAATATTTGTATGTCATTATTTTCCTATTTCTATGGCAGCCTTCATTTATTTCTTTCCATAAGCCGCGCGCGCGTGGCTTTGTGTTTACTAATAATTATCGCCATTTTCAAGGAATTATGACTGAGGTAAATTTATAATTTATTTCATTTGTTTAAAGATAAATTCATTGTTTAATTTGCTATCTAACCTGTTGTTATTTGTTTGCAAACAACAACAATGAGTTACGAAAATGAAAGATCAATTTGTATTATGCTAATTAATGAATATTGAACTTAAAAATGTTATGCAATAAATGTAAATAATACCGGAGGAATGCAGTCTTTAGATTCTTTTTTAAATCTCTTTAGTTTATTTTACTATTTTTTTTTTATATTTCTTTTAGCTTTTTTTAGTTTCTTTTTTAAATGTCTGTAAAGAAGAAAACTAGGAACGTGTTGAAGGCAATTCAGGTGATTATGCGAAGAGATAACAAAATAATATGTTGCTAAGAAATAATAGAGCCACTCTTAATTCTGGGTAGACAGAGAGCAAAGAACGCCAAATAATGCTGTCCTTACAAACGTCACGTCTTTCTTCTATATTCATCCTTCTCTTCAGACATAATACTCGTACCTAGTAATTAATACTTTAAATCATTTACAATACAGATGTAAGAAAGATGCTCGCGGTGAGTGTTTGTATAACATTGAGAATGGAATATTCTGGTGATACAGCCATTCAGAAATAATGGCAGATTGAAGTGTATTAAATCTGATATACAATGTGAATGTTATGTTATGTTATGAAAATCCATTAGAATGCAGGTGTCGAGGAAAATCGACAGTCACGTATCTCGACCAAATAGGACAGATATGTACGAGTACTGGTTGATGGCGATTTTGGCAGTCTTCTAAACCAGGGTTCGTATATGAATAATAGGTATTTATCTACGTAACTTCGCGCCTGTAATCCCCCAAAAGGTAGGCAGGGGAGATTAGTACACTCTCACGTTCCATCAGTTACGTTTACGTCCCACCGTGGAATAGGTGGTAAGCCTGTACAGAATATAGTAATATTTGGCAAACTCTGCTCTCTGCCAACCTCATGGAGTACCTGGCGTGACGATGTACTTATAATAATAAATAAACATTGCGTTATGTGTAACCTTACGTTAAAATGTAGTGTAGTTAATTGATAAATGCCAAATGCTGTACAGATTAAAATGTACATAATTATGTATTTTTCAATTTATCAGAGAAATCAATATATAAGAATTTCATTGAACCTATTAAGATAATAATAATACTTGTTTAGTAAGGATATTTTTGACATATATGCCACTCGGTGCCCTCTGCCTACCTGCCGACCTGGCGTGATGTTACAATAATAATACGTTATTTACCAGGAATATTTTCATCGTTGCGTCTGGGTGTCTGCATCATAGCCATCTGTTGGTACATTTGGTCCTTGGGCACTTTAAACTGTTCGAGATATTTCAGAAACTCTTTGCAAGTCACGTGGTTCTGAAATCGGAGATATACATATATTTATGGTTACATGTGTAACTAGTTATGTACGATATAACCAATAAACATTATTAAAACCAGTGCTGTAAGTATTTTTTTTTTTACGGTATCTGTACTTTCCCGAATTATGCTTGAGCCAATAAAATTTAATTAATTGCCGAACTAATGTGATTTTGATTTTCGTAAAATATTTATTTTAATTTAGGATGGAATAAAAAAATGTCGAATTTGGAATTTAACTATGTATATTTAAATTAGTCTGAACGGTGTTTTGAATCGGTGGCTTACATATTTATATGTATCCATATTATCATCGTCGTCATCAACTCTCTTAACTTGGACAAAGATTTTCTTTTAGACGGAGAAAAGTTACGGTTACATTCTGCCATGTTGTCCAAATGTGTGTGTGTGAGTTGGCAGACTTCACACGCCTTATTACTAATTTAAAAAAAAACATTTATCGGCAAAAAAAGATAAAACGAAAAAATCATTATAAATAGAATTACAAAGAAAAGTTCTGAACATCGATGGAAATAATGAGTTGGCACAGATTAAAATGTCCTAGACCAAAATCCTATGCCAAGCTGTTTTTCAGCCACACCCTTTCCCGCGTGTTGTTGGGGCGGGAATCATTACGGGCTCTCAGTTTCGCAGCTTGAAACAGCTATTTCATGATTCAATTATAACAATATTTAAAAGCTATACGTCGATGATAAAAAGTTACACATTACATTATCAGCCCGTGTAAGTCCACTACTGGATATAGATCTCCTCTAAGGGATTTTACCGGTAATTTCTATGCTGGTCATGAGGGTTCGAGATCACAAAGCACAGCTTCTCGCACCGCCCGTACTGTTGCTCGAAGGCGAATAGGCTATGCCACACCATGCTGTGACTTACCAGTGTCGGTTTTAATCGTCTCTAACGACATTATGGTGTCCTGGCATGGGGTAGGGGAAAATAGTCTTTCTCCACCCCGACACGGTTAAAAAAAGTTATGTCGTTAAAATTATATAAACAGACAAATTACGAAGGAATGATGATATTCCAGAAACTCTCCGAAGTCTGATTTTGTGTGCAGCGGGATTTAAAGTTTTCCTTGTTTCTGACGTACGTATATCTTTCCTCCAAACATAATTAAAATACGTAGTATGGATACTGAGAATACGTGTAAATATGAGACATGTGTCAATCTTAACTACGCTTAACGATTGCTAATGATCGCTTGGTATTCAATCTTTCATAGTTTCCTCATTTATTACTAGAATATATGTTGTCCCTCCTGTTTTCGAAGAAGAATGTTTATGTAACAGATCCGGAAGAATTTAGAGTTATAGGAAGGAAATACAACCGTCAAGACTTGTGTGTCAATAGACACGTATGCACATGTTCTCTTAGGCCTTGGCCTTCCTATCGAATTACTTCGAGAATAATTTTAATAATTGGAATATCGATTTACTTCGAGTCATCAAGATGAAATCAAATCGATATTCCGTACGCGTTTTATTGTACTAGTGGGCGGCGTTTAACATCTTCAGATTGATTAGCACATTACAAAGTTAGATTATAATAATTAAATATTTATCAGATCTACTGCGCACGCATGAAACGTATCTAACTTGCCAAGAAGTTAATGTACAATTTATATTTTCAGTTAGCCTTGAATACAGTTGAAAAGTACTTCTACTGTTTCTTTTCTCTTCTTTGAAATGTTTCTAATTTCTATTAGTCTTTCTGCTGTTATTACCTAGATTGTTTATCTTTTTTTCCTCGGGAACGAAGTGAGGTTCAGCCACTGTTTTGATTTGAATCCAGGTCTCTCTGAGTGGGAGGTTGAGTTTAAAGTTACCATGTTATCAATACATAATTCACGCTGTATATAGATACAGACATGTACCCGTATATACAAATATATCTAAGAAGCGTGAAGTACATTTCAGACAACAGTACTCAGCTAGCGTGGCAGAATATGTCGCTAATATGTTTCTGTTTGATAGGAGACTCGTGTCCAATAAAAGAACGGACAAAACCTTGATGTTGATAATGGAGAATGAGAAATATCTTACCTTTTCTTCCCCAATCCAATTCCTGTCGGCTGGCTCTGAGAGGCCGAGTACATCGATCCAATGGTAGTAATTATTCGAACTATTCCCGTACCAGTATTTGATAATGACGTACCTGTGAATACCAGTAATCGTTTTTCACACTCAAATATTTATAAATAAAACATATAAGCGATTAAAAATTTATTTTCCTATATTCTTACTATTAATCTTCACGCTAGATCTAATATGC
The DNA here is from genome assembly GCA_018245735.1 of Microceris miodesmiata. Lineage (NCBI taxonomy): Eukaryota > Metazoa > Arthropoda > Insecta > Lepidoptera > Hesperiidae > Microceris > Microceris miodesmiata. Next base: position 10,554 of record DWEC01000180.1, read on the forward strand.
AGTAAGTAGGTGGCGAGTACTGAGTGCCACAATTCTCTATCTTTATACATTGGAATTCCTTCTTCTACTTTCATCACTCCCTTCTTATACGTATATCGGTGAAGGAGACATGTAACTTACATTTTCTATTCGAGATAAGAGTTATTATCCCATGTTAAATGTTAGATACGTCTACACAAGAGTTCATAAGACTGTACTACATCAGGAAAGACTAAGTAATCCCCGAAAAGGCAGGCAGCGGAGTCCACTACACTCCTACGATACTATCGTCCATACTATATCTATTGCCCAAGACCAGGCACAAATCTAGACTCTGAGTAACGACTAGATATTTCTACTGAAAAATATAAGTTAATAGGAGACCCGGGAATCAAATCCAGGACCTCTTGATGAGCAGTGAGTGAGTGATATTACGTTCTAACAGTTTATATGTATTATTTTACATGCATAAACAGGGTGAAGAGTGCATGAGAAGATCGCCAGGTCTTCAATAATAGAGACATCCTGCACTTGGAGGTATCTGCCTGCGCAGTGAGGAACGTGGCGTGATGATACAATTAATGTTAAGTTGATGTATAGCCAGCTCACAACAACATCATATCAGCTAATCGTATAAACCAAACACTCACGCCAACCCGTCATCAACCATTTGCTGAACCTCCGGCTCATTGACGATCTCCAGGATCTCCTCGTTGTCGGGGTTCCGTTTGATGTCCACCAGCTGCCAGGGCGAGATGAGACCGAAGCGGACACAGCGCATCACCTCCACTGCAAAGCGACGGCGCGAGGGCCAGTCACCGTACAGCCATCGCACTCCAGCCATCAACACTTCGATCTCACTGATGGAGGGCAAACACTAGTATATAAAACTTAATGCTTAAAATAGTCACTTAACCCTCCACGATATAGTACGAACAGAGAATGTTCAAGGCCATCGACCAAACATGGTGGACTAAATATTGTTTATACATACATATAATTCTATATTTAAAACGAATGTCTAGATATAATTATCTGTATGTGTATATGAATAGTAAAAATGAATTGAAAGACTCGTCTGAGTAATTAAGGGCAGTGATTTAAGATCATATTTACACCTAATTATATCGATGTAATATATTATCTGTTTTAGATATTAGCAGTTCTACGAAAATCTCAATCATGTTACTATTAATTTTACGATTGACATGACTTTTACCAAATAATATACATTATTATCTTCTTGTCATATTTTTTTATTTGAATTAATTACTATTAGGTATTATTGTAGTTATGTTAAATAATATATCCACTTTAGAAATTTTCATATGATAATGTAAAAAATTATGCAGGTATGTATGAGCAGATAATACTTATTTCTAAATACACTTAATCAGTACATTCGAATAAGACATGTAATTACTAAGACATGTAAGACATGTATTTACATATGAGGAAATAACTTATACAAACAATATATCATATTAGCAATACATATGTACAATTTTATGATGTCTGACGCGCAGTTGTTTGAAGTGTTTACAAGTATCGATCTACGCCTCAATATTGTGTATTATCGATTTATGACATTTCATATTTGTTAAGTAACTATTGGTATAAGCACTTTACTGATAAGGTCGAACCCAACATTCATAGTAAATGTTTAATATCGGCTGCGCCTCAGGAATAATATTTGATAAGATAAATATATGCCAGGTTTCCTGTGACACAGGAAACGTTTCGGGTCCTAAATGCACAATGGCGATTGTCTGGAGTCTTTTTTACGAGAGATCATTCTGCAGTATTTTGGAACGTCTGACATTTTGTCTGATATCGAATTAGGTAGAGCTTGTGCTATGGTAACCAGACATCATCATCAGCTTATTTCAGTTTATGGACATGGACTGGATAGAGGTTAAGTTCATCTACATAGGCCTGCCACATTGAGCGCCATTGCGCCCTATCGTCGAATTGCCTATAATTAACATGTACTCGTATATGTATATAACATATCCAATCATAAACTTTTTTTTTCCTACCCATTACAAATCCACTGTTGGAATACAGGTCTCCTCTCATATCAAGAGGGTAAAGGCCATAGTCTGCCGCGCTGGCCAAGTGCGGGTTGGCAGACTTCACACACCTTAGAAAATATTTTATCATAAACTTGGCCACAAATATTTATTCCGTATAACAATTAAACTCCGGCTTAGCAATCAGGTTCACCAAACACTGAACTAAAATTTGAGATATTGTACAACATTTTAAATGATTGTATGTGACTACGAAATTTCAAGAGTACGTTTTGGATAAAAGAAATTCTCATACCTAGTGACGCAAATATAGTTCGACTTGAGAAATATTGTCAGTTCGTCTAACTCTAATTCCAGAAAATCCTTGGACGCTACTAATGGCAGGAAGAATCTCATTACCCGTGGGATCTGTAATGAAAATAAACATTTTTCTAATTACATGTAATGAACGCTGTTTGGATAGGTGGAGTGACGATATACGAAAAGTGGCTGGCAGTGGTTGGATGCAAAGAGCTGAAGATCGAGCTCAGTGGCGTGCTATATGAGAGGCCTATGTTCAGCAGTGGACGGGAGTAGGCTTATAATGATGATGATGATGATTTTTACCTTCAAGTGCGCCCAATGGCAGACCTATTTCATTTTACTGCACAAAGTGTAAAGCAACTACGAATTATAAATTATTACTATATCATCCAGCTAGGTCCCTTTTGGGTAGGTACAGACCACCGAGGGCCAACTATCTTTAATATTACAAACTGAACATGCTTATTCTACACTCATCACTCTTCATGTACTATATGACATCATGTCGAGCCACTTAATTACAAATTACATATATCACTTCTCACCATTAAATTCATAACAACGGTAACGCCTTTAGCTCTTGCTTCCCTAAAGAGCGCAAACGCCGTGTCTTCAATGAACAGGCTCTCATTAACGATAAATGACCAACATTGATCTTCTAGATCTGTCTTGAAAAATACAACGCTTATGAATTAGAAATGTAATAATCGTTGGTTTCAATTAGCAAATAAATTCTCTACTTTATTGAACACTTGGAAGTGTTAAAATTAGTTCTTAAAATTGAGACATTTCAAACGGCATATCTACTCAGCTTGGGCGAGCTCCATCAAGGGCGGGATTTTTGCTTATATTCGGCAGTGTACTAAGTGATAGGCTGATGATAATGATCCGCCTCTGCAGAAATTTTGCTTATGTCCAGCAGTGTTCTAAAATAGGCTGATGATAATGGTGATAAAGATCCGCCCCTGTGGGATGTTTGCTTACGTCCAGCATTGTACTAAAATAGATTGGTGATGATAATATCTACGTATAACTCATATAATCACCACAGTATTTATATGTACACATAACACTGTAGTATCGTTACCTCGTATAGCGAGGTATTGCGCCGCGCAAAACAAATCCAAGACGTTCTCGCGCCTTAGGAGTCTATTGCTTTCTTGCCCGCTGAATATCATCCACTCATAGATTGTGTGAAAAGATTCGGGCCTCACATTTTCCTGCAATTTGACGCTTGATGATTTTAATATCACTTTTATGGCTAATACTTTTTGTATTTGAATGCTGGGAAATAAAATTTTCCGAATTTTTTACACTGGTCTTGCATGAAATTACAAAGATATACATAGTGTAAAAGCTGTCCCATCTACGGGATATTTTTAAAAATTCTTTTAAATCGATGGGATCACCGATAGTTACTAACGATTACAACCGAGACCAGCTTCAGCAGGGGATTTCTAATTAAAATTATCTATCAACGGTGCCAGATCAAAGTGCCAAGTGTGCGACACTTTTCCTACATTCATAGTTCAAAAATAGGAACTTACAATTGGCAGCTCTATTTCTTGTCCAGTGTTCTGTTCAAAGAAAGCTGAATACACCTGAAGTACCATACGATGACAGCGGAATTCCTCTCGGCCGATATGTATTACGGTGTCGGTATGGCTAAAAACGACGACACACGTTTAAGATTAATTAATTTACAACAACAGCACAAGATTAAAATGTTACGATCTTTATGGGAGCCAAATAAGATTTAAAAATAAAGTGTGTATAATGATTCGTGAGAAATATATTAAAAAAACTTTATTGAACCTACTGGCGTTTATACAAGCAGAATAAGTAACGCAATAACAGAATAAGCATGAGCATATTTATTTACAGAAACAGACATAGGATACTCAAGATGCTATTTTATCAATAAATGTTTGTTGTTGATCGGATTACCATGATTTAATGGTTTTATCATAATACATCACAATGTTAATAGATGATAGCGTGTATATAGTATATTTAGCCCATACATGTAATTATGAACTCGACGGTAAAATTCTTGAAACAAATCTAATTTCTTTGGCAGTTGTATCCTCGTCCAATCTACCGGCTCCGCTGTATTATAGCCCATACTAAACAAGCTTTGTTCATTTTCTTCTCTGTTACTAGCCATTTTGGATTTTGCACTTCTATCAAGTGTATAAACGTCTTTCCCTTGAAAATTATTTTCGGGTTCTCTCCGGTCGGATCGCAACTGGGAATCTAAATCACTGCCTGTTTCCTGATAAAATTGTTTTATAATATATCATTAACTATTTTTAAATATCTAGTTAAAACTTGAATAACTTCAACTAAAAAGTTGTTACCAACATCTAAATTAAAATCTGGACTGTTATCTCCTTCGTCTGAATTTCCTTTGAATTTAACTTTCACTTTGGCTTGTGTTGGATCAGCTAATAGTACGCCCACTGTTGCTGATTGAAAAACTACCTGCGAATCGTTCAGTTAGTTAACTATTCATTATCTAAGCACTACACGAAGTTCATAAATATTTCAAGAATAAGAAATGCTATTTAAATGGATTAAACAAGTCAAATAAAAAAGTAGACACAATTTAAATACAGTTTCAAATAAATAAATTATATAAACCATATTGTGGCACTTCATCCTTATGTTTCCTGATCTAGTTTTAATCTATTCACCTTTTTAGGCAATTATTCAGGGGCGTATATCCCATGGTATTTAACAATACAATATAACATTACAATAGGCATACAATTACAATGAGCTTATGTCTATGAGTAACATAAAATTGTTTTTAAAATTCTATGTTTTACCTGATTGGAATTTACTTTTAAATTACCACTGGGTGTAGATTTAAAAGGAAATGCTGCAACATTCTCGTTGCTGTTGTCGTCGGCACTGCATACGCTAAAATTTAAATTATCAAATGTAACTATCAAAATTAATAGCATTGATTTAGAGAAGCTTTGATTAAATTATGTATTTCTCGCAGCATTAAAATTAGGCTAATATGAAACATAATACCTTGTGTCTTCTATGTAGGAAGAAGTATTATTATCTATGTCGTAGTGTTGAATATAATCGGGCGTGTACTTAGATGGGATAGTTTCAGGCGACATATTTTTTTTCTTCTGCTTTCTGATGACAAACAACAATTAAACTAGCTACAACTACGACGAACATCAATAGAATTGTAAATCATGTGAATATCAAATGATATGTAGCTTGAGGTATTGGTTTCTTAATTATTTTTGTATTTGTCATCTTCTATAAAAAGTTGAACGACTTTACACTTACTTCCCTTTAAGGTTCCACGACATGTATGGAGTTTGGAGCAAATATTCACCGTAGTATCTTGCAACGGTGTCTCCTGAACTTTTATAAAACGATTTTGAATTTATACCATTAAAGAAACTGTTTTTGCAGGTCAAAAAATCAAAAGCTGAAATACGTAAGAGTGAATTTTAAACTGTGCAGGTAGTAAAGTACACGTGGGAAAGGATCACAGCTAAAATATTATATTTCTAAATACCAAATTACGTCTTGATATTTGGTAATAACGATAAAAATTAATAAAAACATATATTTCATGTAAATTATGAAAGGGTTTGTTTTCCCTTTGGCCATTTATCTCTGTTTATCTGATGTTGTTGGATACTCAAAAGCGATGACTAGGATAATTTTTATGTTCATATATTCAATCTGTATATTTTGACGGTTGCTAAGTGCTAAAATTGGCGAATAAAATGTTTTAAATAAAATATCTGCTACTCGTAATCTGATATTTGAAATTGCAAGTGGTAGGTATGTTTTGCTACGATAACTACAAGATAACATTCGACAAGGTGCTGATAAAAATAAAAGTAGGCGTACTAACGATTGGCACTCACACGGGTCGCTGATATTTGTGAGGTCAGAGAGGGAGCTACTCTTGAAGAGCTTGGGCTTGATGATGATATGGTAACGCTCAAGAATGTGACCACACCGTGTCCTACGTCTTCGTTTTAGTTTTGAGATATTTCTAAAATTCCAACATTTATACATTGCACTAAATATTTCTGTTCGCTTAAATGCCTAGGTCTTAGCTACGTCTTATTAAAGGGCGTAGTGTTGCCAAGGTGCGACGCCGCATTGAATTATGGTATTGTTCCACTACTCACATTAAATTTGGGTAGTGGAACAATATCACGATAAATGTATAATTGGGTTCCCTCCCTAAATTTATATTATATATTATAAATTGTTAATATAGTTATATTATTGTCACAAGATTGGTGAATGATAAGGTGAATAATTATGTCAAAACTAGAAAATCATAGAGTCTTCAAGAATCTTGTCTAAGGTGTGTGAAGGCTTCCGACCCGCACTCGGTCAGCCTGGTAGGCAATGATCTTAATGCGTAATCTTAGGGTTTCTGGGAAATCCTTGTCCAACAGTAGAAGGATAACAGGGCAGATGATAATGACATTTATGTAAGTTAATATAAAATTCCTAAAAGTACGCCTTTGCAATGAAAAAAATATCGAGAGGAAGCGAACCATACCTTAGGTTTTGGAATAATCAAGGATTACTATAAACGCAGTTTCCACGATAGGATGTGTTATGTAACTGGTGAAACAGGGGTATGGTACTACACTTTTCTGCTACCCGTTGCGGATGACAGGTGGGATGTTACGCATCTTACAGATTTCGTTTAGAAATTCGTTTAGAGATTTTTGCTACTTCATTAAATCAATGAATGGCATCTATAAAGTGTAATAAATTGTATGTAAATTGATGATTAATGAAAAGTGGCAAGTGATAAGCTCACAATCTTTTTCATTAATACTAATTAGCCAGGAATCGTTATCAAGTTTATTGCAATGGTAGCAACGCGAAAACTTATGAATAAATAAAATCAGATATAAAAATAATACTAGATATACTTTGAGTATGATTTATAATGACTTCGTAACCCGAAGCCTTAAGGAAATAATTATTATCTGTCGATAATACTGCATTCTCCACTGAATGTTCGCTCACATGTACTTTATCTTATAGTTCTACCACCTGCCCACTACAATTACCTCAATGCAATGATAACTGTATCGGGCCACTGATACTTATGATTGTAAAAATAACAGGAAAATTATTCAAGGCACTTACTCTGGTGGATTTCGAACAAATGAGATTTTGGTTGCATTTGAAACGAATTCTCGAGCGTTTACCTGCGCATTGAGATTGTTACTTACAATATTAGATACAACGATAATCTAAAGCAAATAGTACATAGAATCGTGACAGCTCTGTGGAACAACTCACCTTTTCCAAACTAACACTCCTTAGCATTTCAATCTCACTGAATGAATTATATAAATATAGGAACCATACTGCACACAGTATCGACTTTATACTGATCAAAAACACCCGAAATCCCCCAATAATTTTTGACAGTTTATGTTTGTGCCTTTCGATTAAATTTGTCAAGATTAAAAATATTCCAAATAATGACATAACACGACGCCATACATTTACAAACGATTGTTGAATTGTCTTTGTCTGACATTAGGTTCATAATATTTTCTCTTCTGCCATTACCCAATGCTCAGACTCGTAACTTTTTTAGATATAGGTGCTATATATATAAAATGAGGTACAAATTCGTATACAACTACACATGGAACTCATATCTATTAAACATTTATCGTTCAAATATCTTTTTATGATAGTTTCTTGTGGCAAATCCATAATGTTTTATAAACCTACAATCAATACATTTAGAGCCAATCAGGTTTTGCTCACACTTAAGAGTAATGTACTTGTGGTAGAGTATAACGCAAGATAATATAATAATGCTCTTGTAGATAATTTAATTACAGGTAAAGAATAGAAATCACGACTGGGTATTTCATATGATTGTGACATAATTCGTTACAATTCACTGTTGAGTGGCTCTTTTTATGTGCGTGTTATAGTCTTTAGAAATGTTTGTAAAACAGAAAAAAAAGGTCCGGCTGCAAAGATCCAGCAGATGTTTCTGATGACAGTATCTAATAAGATATTTTAATTCCAAATCTGCAAAAGTAGAGTCAAACGAATGGTCAGGTAATCGATGAGACTATGTAAGTTGATGTGTTGATGTAGTGATGTAGGTGATTTGTGTTGATGATCAAGCTCAGTGGCGTGCCATTGGAATCGCCTAGGTCCAGCAGTGGACGGGAGTAGGCTGATAATGATGACGATGATGTACGGGATCCCTCAAATGTCCTACTCGAGTACTGCTGCTGTTCAACAACACCATTAAACGCTTTTAAAAATTAATTCCTTTCATTCTCCGATGTAGTGCAATTTGTAGAAATGTAGATAAGATTCTGAGAATATTTTACAACAAAATAATTTTATTCGTCATACCTCGTGATGCATTTCGAATGGCATGAGTTTCAACATTTGTGAATATTGTGTAATATAAGTATCCTTGTAAGAAATTTTGGTATTACTAATAATACTCTGGTAAATTTTTAGACTTTTTATTTTATTGGATTAGTGTTGGGAGATTGCAAAAGTTTTACAAAATCTACAAGTAAAATCACAATCTGTACTGACCTAAGAAGTATCCTACTGGAATATTTCATTATTCTGTGGATTATTATGTAGGTATATATGAGAGTACAGAAAATATTCAAAAAGTATTTACATACTTTTATAGCACTTCATATATATGTATACACGTAGCTCTAATTGGGACAAATGAATCGTGAAGAAGACTTGCTTGTACTTATGTTAATATCTTTATTTAAAATCATTTTTAATGGCGGATAGCTGTAACTCCTTGAAACATCGATGTAATACATACAATACTTCAAAAGCCCCAGGTAAGAGGGGAATCCCCTCTGAAATCCCCTCCCTTGTTGAATTAAAATCTTACTTTGGATCGGATGCAATTGATACTCACATACAATAAGTTGATGGACATCGAAAGTTATTATGAAAGTTTTCGTGCAATGTAAATTCTTAGGAATAGTTTCGGACATGTTTGACATGTGGCTTGATGGTTATAGTTCGGGTTAGCGAATTTAACAAGTAACCCTGTATTCGTCAATTT
>DWEC01000181.1:0-19965 GCA_018245735.1 Microceris miodesmiata
AATATCCGTGTACCTCGGTGGAAAGCGTTTCCCCTCGCGCTACCCCGCACCTCGCCCCGTTCTCGCCTATTTAGTACCGTTGCCACGCAAATTCTGACGTACGTGAATTATTCTTGCTTTCGTCGTCGCATTATTTTTTATTATTTTTCATTTTGGTGAAGTATTAATAACCTACCTATTTAACTTTTATTGTTTCCACTTGATAGTTTTATTTTTTTTACATTATTTATTGTTATAAAGTACAGATTGAATTCAAAGTTATATAAAAGTAACAAAATAGACAAAATTTACACTCAAATAAAAAAATTATATTTTTAAATCTCGATTTTTTTTGCTATTTCTCCATTCGCCACTAAGCCAAGTGCACAGATATTTCCGATGGGTTATACTAATGCTGACGACATCCAGTCATATATGATGGTGTTGCCATACCCACAATAATGGACTCTTGAATAAGTGTTAAATAATGTGCAAGGTTGTATTCTATAATGTTTTAAGTTTACTCAAATCTCACAATATCGTCCTCCCTTCCAGCATAGGAGAAATGAACACGGAGATCTCCTATTTCGTGTTGAAGAGGGCTATCTCCATGGTAATAGAAACCAGAGTGCAATTTGATATCGCTGCGGTCTGGCCTAGAGTCAGACCATATCTCATAATAGTCATTCACTTTACGCTTTACATCTAGACCTAAAATATTACAAAAACAAAGAACATTTTACTAAATGCAATATGAGTCAATTTTATCTCTCTGGAAAAGAATTGTAATAAAATTCAGATATGTTAAATAGTTCAAATCTATTAAGACATTATGAACCAAAACCATAAAAATAATACACAGTTGCTAAATAGATATACCCCATGAATTTGATTATTTTTTTCTATTTTACATAAGGATATTGAAATAAGGTTTTCATTGGTTGCAATTGCCAAGACCATTTATTTTCTTTCAGTGAATCACTACACCTTGAAACATTTATGAGACTTTACTTAATATGCTACGAAATATTATTGTCTCAATGAAGAGTTTTCATTTTAATGGCCATGATATCACACAAAACAACTATATTGTTTCCATACGGGCAAATTCAAACAAGAATTTTAAAATGAAAAAAAGTAAGCACATACCTAAATAAACCCATCCAATTTTAACATCGTCAGCAATATGTGTCTCACTGAACAGTGGTATAGATGTGGGATTGTGGTGCCCTGATCTGATGTAAAATAGGTTTGAGTCCACCACATAATCCCGCCAGTCCTTGTGATACCAATAGGTCTTGTGAGACTCCTCAGATGGCTCACTAATAAAATTTTCTTGTTCCCTGGAAATAATATAGTGTAATAATAATAATAATAATATAGACCCCCCCAGCTAGTCCATTGTGGGACTTAAATGTGACCGGTGTAATGTGGGAGTATTCTACACTCTTATGTACTTGTTAATGTTGCTAGTTTTAAGTCTTGGTAATTGTTATTTGTTTTATGTCTGTTTGTTATTTTTTGTGTGGATGAAATAAACGTTTTTCTATTCTATTCTATTTTATTATGCCTACCCATACAGATATTATAGGTGTAATATTATGCTTTATGAACTTGAATTATTTATTTACTAGGGTCAAAAAGCCTTTCCTTACACATTCTCTTCAATCCACTGGTACATTTGCACCCTCTTCCTTAACTTCACAGCTTGTACCTGTATATTGTAGTCTGGCTCAGATATAGGTTCCAAAATGCGGAGTGGTCCCGCAATATGTATCACCTTCCCTTCATAATGAGCAGCTTCATCTCCACTGTGGACATCTACACTCACAGCAGTTGATAACAACTCATCCAGGATCAAATTATTTTGTATTGATTGGCCCTGGAAATTGAGCACATGGAATTTTAAATTCCACTTAATCCTGTGTTAATTTCATTAAGCAGAATTAACAAATTGTGAACAAGGTTAGCAAAAAAGTTCAAGCATTGAGGTAATTTATAATAAGTAAGTTATAGCAACTAATTCTTCACATACCTCGGCCCACAGCAAGAAGTAAGTGACGCCGACAAACAATGCCAGGCTTGCAATTGTAGTCACCCAGGTCTGCTTGAACTGGTATTTTACTGCATTCCAGTCCATTATAACTGAATAGATCAACATTTAAAAAGTTATCACAAAAGGAACAAGGGACAAGCCAGGTTTCACCGGACAACATGGAACTTATTACTAATGTTGTTGTTGTAAAGCCCTTTAAAGTTAGAGCAAAAAATTAGGTCATTACTACAAAATAATAAAACACCCTTTTTTGTTTATTAATATGAATAAATTGTTTAGCAATACTATCTATTCTAACCAAATAATGGTTAACCATAATTACACTTTACAGCTACGACAAATTTGCAGTTAATAAAACTTCACCAGAGTCGAATCATACAAGTTTAAAAAACAAATATATTTTCCTTTTTTAAAGAATATGAATTAAATTTACGTACACACACACACCCACACACACTATCAGTCTGTCATCGTCCTGCTGGATATAGTCCTCTCCAATGGCATGCCACTCAGCTCGATCTTCTGCTCTACGCATCCAACCACTGCCAGCCACTTCGCCTATATCGTCACTCCATCTAGCTGGAGGGCGTCCTATACTGTGTTTGCCTAGTCGGGGTCTCCACTTCAAAACACATCTGCTCCAGCAGCTATCGGTTCTGTGACAGATGTGACCAGCCCATTGCCACTTCAGCTTGCTCATCCTTTGGACTATGTCGATAACTTTGATTCTCTGATGGATCGCCTCGTTTGGGATTCGATCCCTCAGAGAGATGTAAATCAAACTAATGTACACAAAAAATAATTACTGTAAGGTGATCAACTTAATCAGTTACTGTAATACAATATCGCTATAATAATAGAATAATAAAAATTTAAAATCACGCCTGTTATCTGGAAGTGTAGTACAGTCCTACGTTTCACCATATATTACCACCTATTACCATACACTGGGTTCAAATCCAGACTCCGAGTCACTGCTACAAATTCTAAATTAGAAAAATCCAATAGGACCCGACCCGGGATTGAAACCCAGGACCTCCCGATTGGCCGTCGCGATGGCAACTACACAACCAACGAGGCAGTCAATAATAAATAATAACAGAAATAAAATAGAATATTAACTGAATTATGATCAAACAATGGTATAATTAACCAACCCAGTCATTTATCCCGAAAGTCCCAGTGTTAAGCATAAATCAACAAATCGATACTTTAATTAATGTGTCAAGAAGCGTTTGAGGCACCTAGGAATGGGCAAAAAATATCGATATTTAAAATTATCGATGTCTTTTTTAAATATAATCGTATATAGCGTCGACATTTTTATTTCGATTTTATCGATATTCGATATTTGTTCTTGAATATCAATCGATATTGTTTCAACCACCTTGTTATATTTTGTGGTATAAATTGTTCTTTGGTGTCTGTGAATACGACCGAACGAGCAAACGACCTTTTTTTTCATCATCTAAACGATATCTAGACCTTGGATTGGCTGGCTGGTGACCGGGTTCCAAAGGAGTTGTGATGCTTTTATTTCACAGGTGATACAATTGTATGACACGGCACCTAGTCTGTTTTGTATGTTGCAAATTCTAATCGTTAGTTAGGGCCTTTACCTATATCTTGTTTGTCACATTTTTTATCATGTTTAAATAATAATTGTCCATTTATAAAGGGCATGTTCCGATATACACTGCGAGCAACGCAAGCTGTAACGTTAATATAGTATACTGCAAAGCCTTTTCTTTGTAGTTAGATAGACCGGTTACTATTTAGAACGGAATGCTTCCAGAACACTGACATCCACGTTTTGGCACTATTGGTTTCACACTGCACTTTCTTTAAATTTTCCATTTTTATTTTTAACGGTATCTTTGAATAACAAAGAATAATTATAAGAAGAAGAATATAAAAATAATTATTATCAATAGTGCAAGCCATTAAATTTCTGGACGCTGTCGATCACGTGATCAAAGTACTGCGAGCACCTTACCCCGAAAAGCCAGTGCTGGCAATGAAAATATGCTGGCGACAATTTTAGACGTTATAATATTTTCCAAGTACTGTGTCAGTGTACTGGCGGTCCATAACGGAACGAGTTTCTCCCCAGTAAGAGCAATGAACAGTGATCGCAGTGTATAACGAAACACGCCTTAATGGGTCGCCCTCAACCCCGGACGGGGTGGAGGACTCCATCCAGGCCTTTATGGGCGCGGTAAAAACTGCTTTGGAGGCGGCCACCACCACCGTTCCGGCCGAGAGCCGACACGACCAAGGGCAAGCTGTGACGAATCTGGGCGCTGACCCGGTGGCCCCGGGTCAAGCGTGACCTGAATGCTGCGGCGGAGAGGCTGAGTGCAGAGATGAGAGAGCACCGCGAAGCACCTAGGAGCCAATAGTCAACCAGGCAGGCGAAAACGAGACGTCGCTCTACCATCTCAACAGACAGCTTACCCGAGCCAAAACGCCTGTATGCCCGCTGCTTGACAGCAGCGGCATACCGTGTTATGTAGCTAAAGACCGATCGGAGATCCTAGCAGGGTACATGGAAGAGCAGTTTTCTCCTCACCCCGCGGAGCCTGCCGACCGCGAACATCACCAGCTGATGGAAGACCGCGTCAGGGATTTCATCGGTGGCCCGATGCCGGGACCGGAGGGGGCGATTTTTATCTCCCCCTCCGAGACCCGGAAGGCCGCCTCGCACTTACCAAAGCGCCGATGCCGAGCGACCGAGCGATCGATGCTCGAGGGATCCATAGCATGGTCGGTGAGTGACGACCACAGACAATAATACCCTCTAAAGACGGGGTGAGATCACCGGGGGCAGCTGACCCCCTGAGACTGCCTGGGTAAGGAGGGAAACCTCGAGGCCCATAACCTCGCACCCATGCGGCGAAACATCCGCCGCGCGTACGAACGACTGTCCTATCCTATCCTAACACGCCTTAATGTAGTCTGTGTAGGCCGCACCACTCAGTGTCAAAAAAATGTCATGGTAATGTTACTGTCATTACTCATTAGTCTTTATGGTGTCATTGGTAATTTAGTGTTGTTATTATTTTGTATCATTGTTGTTATTTTGTATTATTAGACAAAAATATTTCGAAAGTAGTGGAATACCGAATTATATAGAAAATGAGAATCAGGCGACACATATTTCCACTCTATTTAAAGACTCAACTTTGCGTACCATGTCTTAATAACTACACTTTTCAAAAGTTATATCATGAAATTCCCTTTCTTGATTTGTACCATCGAGTTACAGGTAAGTCGATGATTTCTCTTCGATACTTGATCCGAAACCGAAAAAAATACCTGTTTTATAATATTATTATTATTATATCATCAAGTTAGTTCCCTTATGGGACCGGGAGAGAGTCGTCATAGTGCGAAGTATATTTACGCTTCGCACTTCATACATTTGTACGTTTATCACCTTTTTCATACATGCACATTGGTTTCGGAGGCAACTAAATAACATGTTATGTTTATTTTTATATAAAACGCGTATTACACTCGTAACTGTTTCTAGTATGAGTCCTAGTTCTGTTATATATCTAATCCTTTTCAAAACATCATGTGATGACCTAAGATGTACTATTTGTCACAATGAAACATCACAATTGTAATCCCCAAAAGGACAGAAGTGTAGTAGAAGAGACAAGTGTAATATCCTTGTATCACCAGTTACATTTATGGCCTATGGAATAGGTGGTGAGCCTATTGCTATATATCAGGCACTGATGTAAATTCTGAGTCACTACTAGAAATTCTAAATTAGAAAAATGCAATAGCAGCCAACCTGGAATGAACTTGTGAACCTGGAATCAATGTTCAAATGAACCCAGGACCTCCCAATCAGCAGTCTGACATACAACCACTCAATCAGCAAGGTAGATTAGAAAATGAGTAATAAAAACCTTATAAATGTGATGTGTGTATTTTCATTTATTAGAAATATATTAGTGCATTAATGTAATAGTTGTAACATTGTTTTCATAATAAATTATTAGAAAATTAGAAATACATAAGTATTTATTGTTTTATTTTCAGGGAAGTCTATACCCAAAAGCTCATTACCAAATCTTAAGAAGAAACATCCAAATATAGATTCTGTAAGTCGAGAACAACTGAATATCAGCTTACAGATACTGCAAAAGTTTGGCATCACACCATTACAAGCCTGTGAAAATCCACACCTGTTCTCTATGAACCAGATATCTATGGATAACTATGGGGAGATATTAAAAGAATGTAGATTCTTGAGTATTGCACCACAGCATATTATAAGGTATATTCATTAAAAATATATCAACACACCTTTAATCCCCAAAGGGATAGGCAGACGAGTGTAATATACACTCACATTTCAACAGTTACATTTACAAGGAATTGGTGGTGCACATATTGCCTTGTACCAGGTACAGATCTAGACTCCAAGCTACTAGCTTCTGTGAGAAAAATCTATTAAAACTTGACCCTCGTATCAAACCCACAATCACTTGATTGGCAGTCATGCAACCACTCAACCAACATGGCAGTCAGAAGCAGGCTGAGTATATTCATTGGTTATTTAAAATAACTTCACTTCACATGTTCTCAGTGAACTAGATATCTATAGGAAGCTATTAAAAGAATTTGGTATTATAATTATTGCACTACAGCCTTATAGATACTTAAACACAGATAAACAGGGTGTACTAATTATGATCAGTGTCAAATATAAGATACATACACCTTTTAATTATAATTGAATTCTTCTGATTTGTTTAAGAATAGGAAAATAAAACTATTTTCTTGTCTTATTTTGAAGTCTCTCTGTACTAAATATCAACAAAATTAATGTGACTATTTTACAAAATGAAATTGTGAGCATTTACCATTTTCCTATTGAATGCCAGCTATGCTTGGACAAATTTATTTAGTTATGATAACTTAAATTTGCTCAAGTCCTCCACCTTGGTGCTAAAACATTCAACTTGTGCTACTACAGCTACTTGAATATTAATTGTTTATGTGGCAGACTAACTATGCTGATGTTAAAAAAATCTCAAAAACATATCATACAATGGTAATCTAATTAGCAGAAGTGATTAAAACAACATGATAACAATAGGAACTTTAATCCCAGTCAGCAACATTCACAGCAACGGCATTCTGTTATGATACCTGCAATAAAATTGAAATCTATTTAAAATAAGAACTTATGTACTTAATTATTCCAGATACCATACCTTAGTGAGAACGCGAACTATAAGACAGTTGAAAAAAGACGGTCTGTTGGATCCAGATCTGAGATTGGAAGAAGTTTTACAAAATTGTTTTGGAGAATGGCCAGAGAACCAAAGGAAAGTAAAGAAATTTCCAGAAGACAGCACATCAATTTGTATGTAATAAGTAAATTTACTTATCTTTGTAATTTTTTTCTTTATAGTAAACATTCATTTGTTATATTAAAAGGAATGACAAACAGACAGAAAGCACTACTGATGGTAAGTGGTCAACTTTGCCTTTGGAAATTTGCATAGTGAAGTTACCTAAATGTTTTCTGCCTTTAAGGAACTTTTTAACAATGTGTTTGAAGAACTCCATGACATAGTATAACTTATGAGTAAACACCTACGAAAGGAGTTTGTTTTGCAGTTTACCATACAACTACCATCAAAGTATAAAAATCCATAAATTGCTCATGTAGGATGGACATTTTTTTTATTTTATTTTGTTTAAACTTTATTTTATTTAATTCTAGTAATCATCAGGATGTTTATTCTCGAACAATATCTTCAGTGGAAATTGTCGATAACATCAGAAGACTTCAAGAAGTACTGCAGAAATTATTTGCCACTGAAACATAGGCCAATGAGTGATATTAAAGAGGCATTGAATATAGCGCTAAATGATATAAAGTTTGATGTTCCGTGCATTAGACGAAATGGTTTCATAATATCGTCTGATCCTGTTAGTACTAAACTGACATTAGAAAATGTTGAGTCGTTAGCAGGCTTACCTGTCCGAGAAGTGATAAAATTAGAGCCAGCAATATTGAAAAATAATTACAATTCTCTTTTGCAAATAAAGCAAATTTTAGAGGTAAGTTATATAACAGATTATTTTTTTTATTAAAGTTGTACTTCTTTTATGCGTGTTATGAAAAAATGATGAGAGTAAAATTTTAAGATGCGCGCGCATCACTGTAACACAAAAGTAACCGGTTGGAGCTGCCGCCAAACCGCTCATTCAATTTCGAAAAAAGCTACCAACAAAATAGAAATGGAACCTCTGTTGGTCACGCATGTCAGCGCTCGTCGCCTCTGACCACTGTTTTCATGTTGTTGTATTTTATATATGATAAACAAGAATTGGTTTTACAGGAATTTCAAATAAATAACGACACCCAAAGACATTGTCTGAGAGTTTACTGCATGCGCCCCGACACAGTCCGGGAGCGGCTCTTACATCTGTCATCTTTAAAAGAATACAAAGTTTTGTTTACTAATCCTAGGGTAAGTAAATCTGGTAATTCAGTTTGTTTTACTTTTAACATACGCTAATACTGTATATATATATATATATATATATATAAAAATGCATACATTTTTATGTATGATAATGATTATCTATACATAAAAATCAATTGCTAATGTGATTGTAACACATTGTGTTTCACCAGCTGTGCCCGCAATTCCGATCGCGTGGGTTTATTGCATTTTATAGGTTAAATATGTTTAGTAAACAGTAAAACTCTTTCTAAAATAAAAATGCCATAAGTTATAAGCCTTAAGTATTAAGCCTTATATGTCCGTCTGCCAATCCCGTCGAAATCCGTTACATCGTTTCGGAGATTACCTTAGAACAAACATACAAACATAAAATTGTTTAAAGAGCTATTATTTTTATGTTACAAATTCGATTTTATTTATATGTGTATAGGACTGTAGGATGTAGCTCCATTACCGTCCCTTTTTTGAATTTATACTTCGCGCCTTCATTCACTCACCGCCGCGCAGCTCCGCGCACCCCTATAATACGTTCGCCCGCCAGTCCGCGCCGGAGTTCGGTGCACAGCTGTGCATCGTACACCGTGAATTTCTCTAGGCGCGCATCAATTTCGTGACATATCTATTTTAGTGCTTTACCTGAGTTTATAATATAGTTTTACCGTGTTCAAAGTGAATAGACGTTTTATTTCAAACCATACTACTACAATTTTGTTTATACGCTTTACTTAGCGATTCCTAGCAAAGGCCTGTCTTAGTTTTCTATCATGCTTCACTGCATATTTGCTAAGATGATGATTACATGACATATTATTTTTAATTAGTAGTTAATAAAATATCAATAGGCTAATTAAAAAAAAAAACTGTGAAAAGAAAATTTACAGTTCATGTCAAATTGTAACAACTGAAATGGTTACTTGGTGTTTCTTCGGCAATTAAAGGTTTTATAAACTGTTCGCCTCTTAGTATTATGGATTCAACAAAAAATCATTGTTTCGCGAAATATTTGGCTTGTTCATTTTTATTGTAACGTAACATTTGATATATGTCAGGTTTTATCTATGGTGGTGCACAAAGTGAAGGTAATGCGACGACTGGAGAAAATCCAAGAGGTCAGGAAGCAATGTTACAGTTTGAATCACCTAGTAGCCTCTAGCAAAATATTTAATTCGTAAGTATACAACTGTGTGAATGTATTATAATTCAAAAAGGAGCTTTGTCCGTTCAGCAATTGATAGCTTCATCCACGTGCTGTAACGGTGTATAGCCACATACTTTACCATTGAAATAGCAAAACTTATTCAAAGAAAAATTTGCTGAGATTTATTGAAAGTTACAATTGATTTTTGGGGAATAAAAAATAGGTTTTATATGGTGTAGGATTAAAAAATAATCTTATATGAAAACGTCGCCTAGGTGCATTATCTTTAATTCTCTATGATGAAATATTTTTGTAACAACCATTAATTGATTTTTTTTTTATTTTAGATACATTAGTAGTTTTGGAAACAAAGCTTGCGGCCGAGATATAGCAATATTAATAAGTTCTTCCCTAGATCCGGATAAAATTAAATCAGATGATAATGGCAATTCTAAACTCAGTAAGTCGGAACTGGCCAAAATAATATTGTCTAAGCTGAGAATGCACAAGTATTGGCTCAATATTGCGCTCAATGGGATTGACGAGAATATAACATTTTTAAAGCGACATTTTGATGACAATGTCATATTGAACAACTGTCACCTTCTTTTATATCCACTGTAAGTAATGCCGTTCTACATAATTGTAAGTACCAGATTGCCATATTTGAAATATGTGTGAAGATAAATTCAGAAAAGTTATGAATAATTGCCAGCATTAATTAGGTCATGAATAAAGAGTCAAACTGACATGTGGTCAAGTGTGCTCCGTAAACCTAATCAGTGCTAATGAGAGGATAACTTAAGATTTTTGAGATTAGTGCCTTATTTGTCCCTAATCTGATTATAAATGTCTTACATTTTAAAACAATAGTTAATGAAACAAAATTGTGCAAGCAACACTGAAATGATTTTTTTTTAATAATTTCCAGTGTTGAGATAAGATATTACCTTGATTATTTAATAAGCAAACGTGAGAAAAACAGCATCGATTTAAGCAACATCCAGCTGGACCCCATGTACAGTACATTGAATTACAAGTTGCTCACTGATGACCAAATGTTGAGTTTGGTTCTGTATGAAATGGAGAAGAAGCATCATTTCAGTGGTGATGGAGTGTGGAATAAGCAATACAAAATAGAGTCAGAGGAACAAAAGCAACAGGTTCCTCAAAATTGTATGATAGAACAATAAATGTATGTCCCATTAGATTATACAAGCGTTGTATATGCATTTCCATACCCAATAGTATGAATGATACAAGTTCTAACAAATTATATACTGTGTTTTGTACTATGTACTGTCAGAGTACTAATTACATGTAAGTATATTTTGATTGGATGGATTTCTTGTACTTATAATGTTTCCAATTATTATTATTCATAATAAAGTTGCCATTCAAAAGATATTTTGTTTCATTTTATTCTGATGAATTATCCTAAGAGGTTTAAAAAAAAATCCATGGTTATTCTGCTTATTTATATTGCTTTCAAATATCCTTAAAAATAAGTTTCAATAACATTATAATTTTCAGTAGAAAATATATAAAAATATACATGCATAGGTTATTTCAAGGTACCCTGCTATTGTTTATTAAGCAACATTACCTCATGTTCAAAATGTATAATATGTGACACTGACTTTATATGTCAAATTCACACATGTATTTTGTATCAATTGTTATATTTCAATATAAAAACAGATCTGGAGAATCTATACCAAAACATGCATGTGTCGATAATAACTAATATTATAATAAAATAATATTCCTAACAAAGGCCTGATACCTATTTCGAGACCTAAAATCTATTTGGCACATAGCATTCACGTTCTTTGTATGTACAATTGCGTTAAAATAATATAACTATCCTTATACGCTAGTTGGTCCTTCGAGCCTGATGGTATGAATTTTGGCGGTAGTATAAACTAATGATATCTTAATATTAAATATTTACATGTACAATCTTATAAGTAAATGTGTATAAAAAGGAATAAAGCAGATATTTTCTCAAAGATTAACGTTAATACAAGTTATAATCTTACGTCTCAAAAAATTTATAATAAATCTTACATTTTTTGAGAATCTTATATTCAAGGACAATTAAATAAAAACATTTATATTTACAACGAATGGAAAAATAGCACATAGTGTTTTTTAAATCTTAAAACCTAGTATCAAATAAGTAACATAATCATTATGCTATGATCTTATCTTTAATAAGGCACAAGGAATGCACGTAATACCTACTCTTTAATACTTAAAACTATGAAGGAAGAAACTATTTTTTATTAATTACCATTATTATATCGTCACTACAAGTCCCGTACGGGATAGATACAGAGAATCGAGTGTCAAATATTAGAAACCTAATTTAGTTCATAATGTGAGTTATAAAACATAAAGGCAAGGAATTCAATTAATTATACTTAAATGTTGAAAAAACATATCCGTTTACCAGAGATCTGCGTCTGATGATAATATAGATGAACTCTAGAATAAGATTACAAATGAATAAGAAAGTTAAAATATTCCTTCCAACGTCAAGTACCATTGTCTTTGTTTAAATTGCCTACCTAAATAAAACTAACAAAGAATTATATACTAAAAATTATGTCTATAAATTATGTATATATATTTTATTAAACTTAAAATATACAAAACTTCCGTATAGGCCTGTAAGCCGTCGATCAGCGCCATGCTATACTTACTGGGTGAATTAAAAAAAAAAATGTCAGTTTCCGCGCAATACGAATCTTAGTAAAGTAACTTGCCATATTATAGACTTATACTTTTCCCAGTACTCCATTATTCGTTTTCTATTTTGATTTACCTTTTACAAGCATCAACATTCACTCTATGACCAAGTTCTTGTCTAGATGTAGTTTCGATTATAATAACTGAAATGATATTCAAACTTGTTTTGAAAATAGGTAACCAAAACAAATTTTAAATTTCACAACACTTATTTCAACATTTTTGTATTTTTTCCAAGAATTTTGAGTGTAAGTTTCTTCACTTATAATTTATTCGTAATTCCTCATTCCTAAAATGCGACATTTTTGACATCTTAACCGTAACGCACATCCATTGAACTCGTTAGATGTAAACTTTAGACAAGTAGATATCTTTTAATACCTATGGACGCACCTGTTTGCAACTTTTAAAAAAGATATAGGTACCTAATCCAATACAGTTCACAAAAATAAAAAAAAACTATCATCGCTTTAATATATATGCATTGTTATGCATTGTTTTTTTTTCTAATAAAATAACTTTAACATTACACTTCAATATATTAAAGTTATTCAAAAAGACAAAAAAGATCGTGTTTTACCGAATACTCCTTTTCGAAATTGCTCGTAATTTTAGGATAATTTCGAAAAGGAGTATTTCAATTCAAAAAAGGGGGCAGAGACGTGTATGCTTGTCCGGGGCTAGGTTCCATTTTGACGACGACGGGCGGCGCCAGGTCGGCGTGACGGTCCATTTCGTAGTGCTTCTCGTGAGCTACCATAGCGCACTTGTCGTATTCCTCGGAGGGTGCCGCATATCTGGGCGGCTCCTCTTGCAAGGCGCAAGCCGTGTATTTATCCTCATGATCGTGGCTGCGGTACTCTAGCTTATCCTCGTGGCCATGTGCTTCCATTTGAGGAGAATGCGCTGCAATCATAGGGTAGTCACGGACACCTAGCGGCGGTGGGCTCCCTTCTCCAAACTCATAGGAATGTCTCGGCGCAAACATCTGACCGTCGTGACCGTTGAGAACCGTGGTGTAAGAATAAGCTGTTGGTTGAGTGTTAAATCCAGGGTAACCACTACTTCCCGATGACAGCAGATGGTGAGAGGACAATTCGTAAGAATGCTGATAGGACCAAGAATCTGCAGGAGCCGGCAGTCCGTTCTGTGGAAAAGCGGGCAAATTGCCCCCGATTCCAGAAAATCCACCGCCTAAGGTCGTTGAACTAGGAGAACTTGATCCGATGTATCCTGTTTTACGAGGAGGTTCCCGCTTACGCCATTTGGCTCTTCTATTTTGAAACCAAACCTAGAATGTACATAGACATAGATTAAATATTGAGTTGAAATAATATGGAGCATATTTATGTTACCTACTAAAATTTATGACAATTCAAAGTACAAGGTATCCATGAAGACGCTGTGTAATAAGTTACAGTATAAATTACCTGCACACGTGATTCAGATAAATTAAGTTTCAGAGCCAATTCTTCCCGCGCAAATACATCTGGATACGGTGCCCGTTCAAAAGCGCGTTCCAACTCTTCTAATTGATATGCAGTGAACGTTGTTCTGTGGATTAGGTTGAACGTTAAAAAAAATCATGACACCATACAGAATATTAAAACAAAACCATACCTGATAAAATTGACGTATATCAAGTAACAAGTGAATGTGTTAAAACGATCTACAAATAATTTAAGTAAAACACACCTAATAAATATTATTGAAATGGCTTTTACCCCTCTATTTAGATGCGTATTCAAAAATATTTAATCCATTTCTCTTATCGGCCAGCGACAGCGCATCTACCATCTGACGCGTGCAATATGGCTGCGGGCGCACGCGCAGAAATTGATTGAGCGTGAAACTAAATTCACCCCTAACGCGTGACCAACTCTAATTGCCTGCCAATTGACAGCACTTAAAAGGTGTAACGGGCCTGCCTTATTATTAATTGTTTCACAACTCTTTTATTATTCTACTATTATGTAATACCTGGCATCGCGACAGTTTGACATCGCGTCAAAATTGACAAACAATAGCCTCAAAAACGTTCGTCCATTACAAAACGATGCCTATCTTTTACCACAGTTTGCATTGGGGCAGTTGACAGAATTGTTAGCGTATTTCAAAAACTCATTCCTTATTCCAAACTTTGAACTATTAAATATCACTAACTGGCTACACATGACTATATCAAAGAAGAAAAACATTTATATGAAATTTCTTCTCTCGATTGTTGCGAAGTAATAAGATCCCTTCCGGTTGGACTAAGATGGTGAGATGATAAATCAATTGGTACCCCGCGGTCATACGGGTAATTAACCCCGCAGCACGCCATTCATGACTTAAGGGGAGGCGCCTGCATCAAGTCATTGCACGAATGTAGTAATTAGATGTGACGTACGTTACGGAATCATAATTGTAATAAACTATATGCCTACAAATCTACCGTACGACTGTTTTACCTAGTTTACGTATTACGAGTATTTAAAACTCAAATAAATAATTACTTCACCGTTTTGCCGGATTTTTATTTTCCATTAAATTATCTACAGTCTTGATTCAAGTATACCTATTACATATGGTACGGCTAGTTTCTAACATATCCAAATTTGAGGCCCGTCTTCACGAGCTCAAGTCCATCGGAAAAAGATCGCGTTGGATACTTTTCATTTGGGTGATTAGCCACATGTCACAATTATGTACATGTTGATATACTCAACTATTTTCTAACGACATGGGTATTGGCTTCCTCCCATTCAATACATTTAATAACTTAAGTCAGCACACACTCCTGTAGGACATTAACTTTTTGGCAGGGTAATCCGATTAGCGCTTTGTAAAAAAAACTGAGAACCTACATAGATAACTTATAACAACTTGTCTTATTTGTTTAAACAAATAGTAATTTATTTAAACTAATAAGTTTGTAAATCGCCGAATATGTTGGAATGAATGGTTTTCGAGTAATCTTGTAGAATCTTTAACAATCCACACTGTAGCATCATGGTGAAATAAGCCCAAACCCTCTCTAAGTTGTACAAAAGATGCGTAGTTCATGTACATATTTTCTATACTTTTGAAGAAGTATAATGCAATCATACAAAGTTCAATGCAATCATACAATTAAACGTTCAAATACAGATTTATTGAAGATATTCGTCATCAGCTAAAATTTTGTACGTAAATTCCATTACAATCTGCAATTTATAACTGTAGTTTTTTTCATTCATCCCATAACTATTCCACTCTATTATAAATAATGTATGATTAAAATAAAACAATTTCGTACCATATGTTGTCCAACTACGTTTGAAACATCATCGTATTAGTTATGCAACTGATAAGAGGGTGAAAAGTGACTGAATAATATTAAAAAACGATAAATTGGGGTGGCGTGCTGACATAAAAAAATGATAAACAAGTACGAGTATCTATACTTCTTTGAAATAAATTGCTTGTCTTTAACATAACAGTTATGATTTTATGTTAAACATGGTTATTTAAAGTAACATTAAATTGAAGGTATAAAAAACACAAAAGAAATGACGCCTAAGAATCGATTAGATGTCCCATATTAAATATATATTAAGTTTTTCTTAAAGAATCTTTAAAGAAAAACGGAAATCAACGTCTTCGTAGCACGGTTACGAAGATCGTAGCAGCATGTATGTGCTAACAATCAAGTTTCATGAATGACAACTTATCGGATAGATACTGCAAACGCTTAATGAATCCGCAAATGTTTTACTAGGGTAACAATTCTGTTTAAGAAGTAAATAAAAGGTGATTTATCAGTAGTGAGAAATGTTGTCTTACCTTGTTTTCTTTTTCTTGATTCCATTGTTATCATTCTTTTTCTTTTCGCCCTTTTTTGTGCTTGTTACCGGCGGTGGTGGTGGATGCGTGGAGTGCTGTGGTGGAGCACTCTCCACGGGTTGTAGCAGCAGAGGTTCGTCTTTGCGCTTCGGTTCTCCGCTAGTTGCGAAAACCGGTAAGTCGTCTCTGTATTGGAGCTCGCCGCCGGCGCCGACCACCACCTGGACGTGCCTGTCCTTGGCGAACTCGCCGAACATGTGCTCCTCGAAGGCAGGCTGGTCCATGCCGCCGCCTGTCTCGAAGGTGCATTCGTAGCGCGTTGGGGCGCCGCCGGCGCTGTCCCCGCACACGTACATGTAGCCGTCGGCGGCGGGCGGGTGCGAGCCCGCTACCTCCGCGCTCACCTCGCTCGGCTCCGTCGCGTACCTCGTACCTCGGGCTCCGCGAGCCCGACTCACTGAATGTTTATCGACGCTGATATTAAACAATTTAACTTCATTTAATCGAGCCTTGTGATCGACGCTACCACCGTTCGTTTCGTCGTGTCCGTCCCGGTTAAATGGCTTTAATCAACTTTAACGAACTAACCGAATTTGCTCCACGGTTGGTCAATTTATATTACCATAATACAGAGCCGTACGGAGTTCCCGCACCAATGAATGCAGTGTCTGAGCTCGGCGAATACAGAATAGGAAATGCTATTTTATTTCGTAGCGTGTGATGAGAAGAGGGATATTGGAATGCGTAAGCGGGGCGCTTAGGACGGTGATGCCGAGACAAGCAGTAGCCAATAGAGAGGCGAGCGAGCCACTCCCCCGGCGCTAGCAGGTCCCCTCGCGGTCGCTGTCGCTTGCTGCGGGTCGCGCTGCTCGGCAGCCACCATGCGGGATTCCCACAAATTCACCCGATATTTTGTTTGTTTCGGTTGTATTGTGGACCGCGAACGCCCTCATCATTACTTTGGAAGTCTATAATACGTGATTGTAAATCCGTATCAACACCACTCGTATGTCTGTTTCATGATTTATAGCCGTGGGAAATATTGGGATATGTTTGACACATTCATAAATATTGCAAAGCAATTTACAAATGTACTTCACGACATGATCTACGTTCGTATGCTTAACACTGATTGTACCTGTTGCCGCAAGTCAATGTTGCATATTGCACTGCTCCGTGTTCCGGAGCTGAGGCCGGGCACGCGCCGCGCCAGCGACGCAGGCGCACTGATGCTGCCAATCGAGGGCGACATCGCTTAATTATTAATTAACAGTTGTTGGGGATTATTAATAAAACATTCGCCCTGACTATTGGCACTTAGATTAGCGTTGAGGGAGTAATGGCGCATTTCAACAATTTCGGTTGTTATTTAATTGAAGTCAATTTAGATGATCAGAGTCTATTTAGGTTGGTGCTGGCACTCGCCAACGGGATCTCTGCTTCATTGGGCTTATTGGTGACTTTCAGACAACACGAATTGCACTGCCTGATGCACTTCTGAACGCATCCACGCTTTATGCAACCTGTCGAAAATGGGTCAGCAACGGTGTAGAGTTATAAGTGACTTGTGGCAAGTTTTACCAAAAAATGTAGCTGGTGAGTTCGGAATATGAAAGATCTCGTAAAATATATTAAGCCAGCATGAATCAGTGTTATTGTGAATTATGTTGCTGAGTGTGTATCGGTATATATTCAATATCTATTCAAAATGTGACAGTGCGAGCCTCGGACGGAACCCTTAGTGAGGACATAGCGCGATGTTACTGAGCGTGAAATAAGGCACATATGCTCTACAAGGTACGAGCTAAGTTATGGCCAGCACCACATAACATTGTGTGCGTCGAATAGTGGTTGAAATATGGCCTTTGAACATGCCGGCACCAGGTTAAGAAATCTATGTACCTACTAAAAGTAAGAGAATCGTACGAACCAAAGTTACTACATTATGGATCGCAAAATGGTAAGACCGCTGTTTATTAAAAGTTTTTTCACTATGTGTAGTGAATGTAGATGAAGCACGTCAGATCTTTAATAATAGAAACATTTGCCACTCGGTGTTCTCAGCTTATCCAATAAGGGAATTAGCGTGACGATACAATAATAATAATACTATATTTTTACTACGAATTACGATGTAATAAAGAAATTAATGTATTGTTGGCACTTGGGTGAATTTTCCCAGCTTTAAAATTTTTCTTTAGCTAAATACTATTATAATTCACGTGTATAATAGGTATATATCTTAAGAGTAGGTATACATTAACTATTGGCATTCCAGCAAGCTTATATGTATATATATAATTCCTACTCCGCGACTGGCACAGCAATAGGCACGCGGGATAAAGGATAAACATTTTTATAACCATCGTTTTTATGCCTATGTTTTACTACAGGAAGCTCTCATGCTGTAATTTGCGACCTTCATAACCCTTTATTCTTTCACATACCTACATACATAAGAAATTAGCTGAAAAACTTAGAATATAGACGTATTAAAGTAAACACATTTTATCACCAAAGAATTGATGTCAATCGGCACAACTTTTTTGTGTGGCTGTTACACTTTTTGGGTTGAAGCAGCCGCCACCAGGCTGCTGCGCGCTAAGCTGTAAAGCTCACTCCGCCCACTCTAAAATACAACACTATTTTTATATCCCATATCTGGACACGTGTCTAGTCCGAAATGGCGGGAGATCTTGAACTTGTTCCACTATGCTGCTCTTGAGAGGGATGGTGGATTGGTTTAAATATTTGGTGTTCTATTAATTTGTTAATATAATTAAAGTATCAAAATAAATTTTGAGAATGTAAGATGGTAAAAGTGATTATCAAATTTGCAGGAGGGCATGTGGTTGAGTGGCTGACTATTGGAGAGAAGGGGGAGTGAACAACCCTCTTAATTTCTTATTTTTTAGTATTACAAATAATTTATAATATTTTCTTATATATGACTTAATTTAAAGTATAATTTATCTTTAAATAAATTTATTCTTATACCGTCATGCTAGGTGACTTACGGGGTAGGCAATGAGCACCAAGTGTTCAAATATCTTTACCCTTTTAGACCTGACGTTCATCTTGTTTTTTGAAGTCGTTACTAAAATATATTATCATTATTTCCTATTAGTATCATGTTATGTACTCGGAGTAGTAGTACTATGTTAGTCCTGGCGCGTAATTATAACCATTAATGAGCAACTGTGTGTCATCAAAACTTAAAAGTTGTCCATAATATCTAAAAGTTTTTCCAGCAAAATCTCTCCATACAGTAATGATCAGCTTTGTAAACAATTTATTGTAGAAACGATTGCTAAAGTATTCTATAGTCTACTGATCCTGCTAGTTAGTGGTCAGTGTTCGTAACTGTTAATCACGCAGTTCGATTTTATACGCACTATTTTTTCCTATCTGGATGTAAAAGTCAATTGTTTTAAAGTGTATATATTTAAAAATATGTAGCTACATTTTTATTGCGTTTTAAGGGCATTCAGATTAGTCCTAAGTTATTTTGAACCACATGTCCGCATATATGCATTTGACATACGAGTATCCACCTTAACTAACTTGCCCGGTGACTCGACTAGGAGACGTGACATAATATCACATCATCCAGTTTTATAAACAACGAGGAGTTTGGATACCAACTTACCTTTATTTTTTAAATCATGTGATTTTTAGGTACATACGTCAACTCTCATAGCATCAATGCTATTGTGAATAATGAATAC
>DWEC01000182.1:0-19958 GCA_018245735.1 Microceris miodesmiata
ATTTTCGTAGACGACTGTCCTATACGTTTTATTACTATAATTGCTGTGGAAGCGGCGCGCAGCAGGCTGCAAATGAAATATTAAGCGACGAATTAATAGACATCAGATTGTATTTTAATGTATGCGCTTGAGAAATGCTAAATATACAGAATAATAGAGAAGTCTCCGAAATCGACGCGCAATTAAGAAAGGAGTAATGAACATGTTGATGAAGAAGCACACCATATCTGTGAGGATAGAGATATTTCACACTCGGTACTCTCTGTCTACCCCGGAATAGACAATAAATAATGATTTCTTACAACATGGTTGTAGAAATTACAATATAAAATGTAAGCATCTAAGTACAGTAAATAATCAAAATTCATCATTCCAATGTCTGGGAAAGAAATAGTTACTTATTCCTATCACACAACATTCCAACTCCAACAACCAACAACATCTACCCCCATACCTATTAAGACTAAGCCGTACTTCATAATAAATTATTATAGAAAAAAGGGAGAAACTTAATTGCCTTAAATAATGTGACACATGCAGACATCGCTACAGCGATAAGAAATCCCTAATATAACGTGGCAGATTGAAAAACAGCCAGCAGTTCATCATCTTTCCCAAGCATGGCAACATTACTGCACTTAGTTTTGTTTGCGTTACACGCTACTATTATGTCATCTTTGAAATACAAAATAATTATAATAAGAAATTACCCCTCTCATCATCCACCTGTTAGAGGATTAAGTAAAGAAAAAACAAGTGGCTCGGTTGTAGGGAGTCCATCATACTGTTCCGCAGTCTCCATATTGTCACGTCACCCATTTATTTCCATACGCAGCGACTGTAGACAATAATATATGTAACATCACAAACCATTACTAATTTCCATCTGAGGTGAAACATTTGTCTCCTCGACAGCTCGTATTTGCTGCTGCCGAAGTGCTCAATCCCCGCACACAAGGCTTGGATTTTGTTTCCAAGTTACATTAAAAAATTTGTCAGCTTGATCTATGAGTATTACGCAGTATCTGATTTTAGAGAGTTGCCGCACGACAATCGTGTAGCGTGCAAAGATCAAAATAATCGACAATAGCTATTACATAAATGAGGGATATACAAATATGTACACACATATATATAGGAAAAACCCAATAACTTCAAACCTTAAATATTGAATTCAAATAAAGAATTAAATATCATCCATTAAATATTGCTCCATTAAGAATAGTTTTTAAACTTAAATCAAGTTGTAATTGCTTCGGGACTTGTTATAACCATCAAAATGAAACCGGTGCGTCGATTTGGAAAAAAACTGTAGGGACAGCTAAATGATTTAGATTTCAGCCTCCATTCCGTTGTTCTTGAGTTGAAATTCTAACACATATGACAAGTTCAATGTTAATAACTATTACTTGCTATAACAGCAACGGAAAACGTACTCAAGAAACCTACGAAGTTTAGACTCTATAATGTTTAGCTAAAGCTTATAAAACTGGTCAACCTGTCAGTTGAAACTGTCGCGACCTCTTTTTTAATCCTGAGAGGAGACAGGTATCCAGCAGTATTTAATCGCTCGCAGCAGAACCCCACCCTTAACCGTTGTGAAGCGAAAATTGAGATGGGGTACATTTGCCGTAATTAATATCGACTGTGAACTGACATAATGAGGTTTTGTGTCTTATTTTAATTGGACCATGCCGTCACATGAAGTCTTTGGCTATGACTAATTACTACATTTGGAAATATTTACTTTTTAAATGCATTGCGCTAGCTTATTTCTAGCGGTGATTTTCTAGTTATGTCATCCGTTGAGAATATCATTAATAACTTTTTTCAAACCAAACGTCATTCACTAAAATTAGATAAGTGTATTAAAAACATTCATTTTCTAATAGTCTCTTAGTTATTTTACTGAGTGTAAAAAACGAGTGTAGGCCTTTCATTCGCTATTTTCTGGAGCATAGTTGCTGTTTTAGGCACTGTAGACTTGTAGAAATCTGCTCTTATTTAAGTTTAAAGATAAGGATTATATTTGCCAGTTTCATCGGTAACGTACGTAATATGATATGCAAACGATTACCATTCCTTCATTACAGAATGCAGGTATAGTGATCACTTTCAGCTGAAATCATTACATAACTCTTGGAAAACCTCAACGGATTTTAAAGAACTTCACTTTTAAAGAACTTCAAAATCACAAACTTCTACCGAACTAACATTTGCGGCAAACGTAAAATTCAATATGATCCAGATTTAGTTTGAGCTTTGTTTTTATAATAATAGTAGGTATGTTTGTCTTCTGCTTGCCTCCAATGCTATATTGTATGCTTATAATGTCAGTCAACCCGCACTTGGCTAGCGTAGTAGACTATGGCCCTAACGTGTTCAGTAGTGGAAAGATAGATATGTAGGTCAGAAAAGTATGTTTAAAATACTTAAACTCAAAAACAAAACCAAAGCTCACACACATTACGATTGTAATGGACACACTTCTAAACTTCAAGAGACGTGGTATTCTAATTTTGTATCTGATCTCGTCATATGTAGTCATCATATATTTAATCGTTCTGCTGATGTATACAGGACTCCTTTCGGAACAAGAAGAATATGTCCTTAAAATGCCATATTGGCCAATTACAGGTTAACAAGAGCCTGAGACAAACGCCTTAGATGACATGAAGAACTTTAAAATGTGCAGGTTCTCAAGATGTTTTCCTTTACCATGACAGAAAGTGATACTTAACCTTAAAAAGCACGTAATTTTGTATCGAAAGAGATACCCGCCAAGACTCTTACGCAGGATCACTAAACTGAGCAGATGAATACTAAATCAGTAGACTATAACTGCTTTTGATATGGTATCATTCGTAAGTAGGTATACTCAAATACAAAAGTGTATATGATCAAATCAGTTTCATTTTAAACCAATAAAGGGTGCTGCGCCATTATACATTCAGTCACAATCACTTACAGAACGAACTGAAAACGAAAACATTTATCTCTCTGATTATTTTAATCCCTGGCTCTTTTATTTCGACTTGTCTCGTTCCTTCAGCTTCGTGTAATATACGAACAATTTACAAGTGCATAACTCTAATTAAAACGAAACTGCGAAAAGAGCCAAATGTCACGACTAGTTTTAATTGCGAGTGGAGATACAACGATGAAAAACGCAGCAATTTTGCAAAAACGACACGCGAAACTTTTCGTGGATGCCGACGAGAGTAAAAAGTATTAAATGTCACGCACTGTGTATTTTGATCGCGGCATTATTGTTGCAAAGGGAACGTTTTACCAACCCTTTTTTTAACAACACGTTTTTACAAAAGGAATAGTCAATAAGCAGCAATATCACGAAAATATTGTAATTTCTAAGCTTACCGGTTTTAAAAACTATCAACCACGGTTACACAGGGGGTAAATATTTATGTTTTGGATTAAAATTCCTAACGAGATTATGAAATCCATTGTATACTCGTATTGTAAGTTTCACTCAATCAGGAGATGACTGAGTAGTGTGTCATATCGACTAGACTACACTTGTAATAAAACAATATTTGTTACACTTGACTGCCTTGTTGACCGAGTGGTTGCAATCGTGGCTGCTGATCGAGACGTCGTGAGTTTTGATCCTGAATGGCATTGCTATTGGCAAACGTAGCGTAGAACGCCTTCCAGCTAGGTGGAGTGACGATATACGCAAAATGGCTAGCAGCAGTTAGATGCGACGAGCTGAAGGTCGAGCTCAATGGCGTGAGCTCAATGGCTGAACGTAGCTCAATGAGCTCAGTGAACGGATTGGTGAACAGACCAATCCGTTCACTGAGTACGCCAGTGAACGGAAACGGACTCAGTGAACGGAACAGAACGGAATAGATTGATTACGATGATGACGATTGCTATTGCAATTTTTTTAGCTTAGACTTTCCAGTTGAATGAAAAAGTTAAGACCACAGTCTGCCACGCTGAGCATATGCAGCTATGTGGACTCAAAGGTGTGCAGATTTACTTACGAAGATTTGAGAATTTAATTTTACGCTACGCTACGAGGAATAATGTATTTGAAATCAAAAAGCGCGATCAAAATATTATGATGAAAGCTATAGCTATGGCAGGCATAGCCAAGACTATGAAGACTATGAAGAAGTTTTCGTTCGAAATTAAAAAGCGCGACCAAGATACTGGTTTATGAAAAAGTTTACGCTCTAAATTTAAAAAAAGCCGCGATCAACATTCTGGTCTATGAAGAAGTTTTCGTTCGAAACTAAAAAGCGCGATCGAAATACTGGTCTATGAAGAAGTTGTCGTGTTTCCGGACGCGTGTGTCCCGCGCAGTGCGTGCGGCTGTCCGGCCGCGCGCGCTCTCATCAGTCATCACGTCGCGCGACATTACCCGCGCGCTCCGCTCGCCTCAGATTAGCGTGATTAAAAAACATTACCAATGTATAGAAAGTATATTTGATAAGGCACCAAGTTTTTATATATTCTGTAACATTTTCAAAACTCACTCTACTTCCCTAGCTGTTCATGTTCGAAAATAAAATCGCTATCTTTCTTTCATATCCTACCAGCTAAGTATATCATAAAACACTACAATATAAAACGCACTCAATTGTTTATATAAAGACGTTGTAGAAAGAACAACTTGCTGTATGTATTTTCAAGCATGTTCGTAAACCGTGCGAAGTAAGCCAAGCTACACTTTGCCACTTGGAAGACTATGTATGACCTGAAACTTTCACATTGTGAGAAGAGTCTCATGTCCCACATATTAACAAGAAAAGTGTTAAAGTTGATACAAAAACTTCGTGACGAAATAATAATTCTTGTTAGGCACCAATACTGGTGACGGGATATCCTAAGATATACCTACTTACTGAACGAATTGAATTATGAGAATCCTATTGGTGTAATCATGTTAGAAGTAGGTTTCCGATATGTGACTTCTACTAAACTACTGCTTACTCTTTTCCTACTTAAAACGGTTAAAGATATTGACTTAAAATGTCAATTATTTTTTAACATTTGTGTCCATATTAATTATTAACGACTTATAAAAAACTAATACCTATTGCTCCTGGTCTAATGGCTTCAGCAAAGTAACGTAATTCAACTTGTTTTTTGATATAAGTAATTAATTGGAATTTATTTGTTTGCAAATTCTTGATACTTAACTTGACTCCATGAGGAAAAGGGTGGAGAAGAGCAACGAGGAAGCGTGACGAAATTTATTACAAAAGTTTAGTAAACATGTAAAGTTCGTTAGAAACAAACAAATCTACTATTAAAGGGTATTACAATATAACAGTTAAAAACACATTTCTTTTAAATTCTTCTTTCCAAACTCTCTATGGAACTGAGCAAATTCAGCCATTACAACAAAAATGATTTCATTTAACTTGTTAAGGCACGCGTACCTTTCGAAAATAACAAATTTACGTTTCTATAAGCAATTTTACTTTCGCCGTTTTACGGCCAACATCCAGTTTTTTTGCACATCAATGACACTATATGCTTCAAATCATGTAGATTTCATTACTCTTCTCGTATAATAATACTACAAACTACACGTCAATGTTCAGTATACCTGTATGAATATAAATTAGACGTTAACTGTTACCACATAAATAAACCAATATTGGATAAAGTTATCAAAATACAAGGTATTAAGAAAAAAAATTAAAAAATAGACAGTCTTAATTAAAAATCTATAAAAGCTAAACTTTACGGTTCTTATAATAACAAATGGCAAATATGTACATACTTCTGACTCCAATTATTATCGGTACAAGTCATTTATATTCATCATTTTATGTACCTTCCGTTTATCGCCGTAAGTGTTCCAATCTACAATTACTATTTAAAAGTAATTGAACTTATTTCTTATCTAAAGAGTTATTGATTACATAATTATCGTTATCAATAACTTTTCAATGAGCCACCAATGACTTTTCAACAATTATAAAAATGTTACCATGCGCGCATGGCAAGCTTTTAAAAATAGTTATATTTTTCACGGCAGTTTATCAATTTACAAATATTTTCCAACAGAGCAATGCGTTTCACAATTGAGATAGATGTTGACTTTCATACAGAACAGGAAACATAAATCTTTCAAACAGAAATTCGATAAACAACCGACATTTTGTATTTTGCAATGCATTCGATTTTTTTAACACCATCAGTATTTTTGAGTTGAAATAAACAAGGACGAAGATATAGACAGGCCCATTTATTTTAATTTTAATTTGGCGCCGGTTTTGACAAGTGTCACAGATGATTAATGGCTGCGTTCGGTTTAACGGTTTTCGAGTACCCGCAAATTTGTAATCTATCGACCTTTGCCAACAATATTTCTGAATGTTGATCTATTATCGTCAAATAGAATAGACCACTATTTTTTCCAACGTCTGTTAAAGCCAATTTGTCTTAAGTCCGAATAAACATTAAGGTGAACATTAAGGTCCGAATAAACATTCATGAATTATTTTCCTTTTATTTTATAGGTAAAAGACTATTTTTGAATCGAAATGTTTTTATATGTGACAAATACTATTAAACTATTCGTATGTGTACTATTAACCCTAAAACGCTACGTGGGGTGTTGAAACATTAGGTTTTCGATTTTATTTCGTGTGTTTAATTAACACAAATTTGAGCTGTCGTGTATTTTATTCTAGTGACACGAACTAAACAAACATTGGTCTAAAAATAAATATACTTTTAAAGTATTATATACATTGATTACATTATATACACTGACTCGTTGGTCAAGCTTGCAACCATGCGCAACTGCCGATCGAGAGGTCCTGGGTTCAAATTTCGGGTCGGGTGCAGTTGGATTTCTCTAGTTTAGAATTTCTAGTAGTGACTCGGAGTCTGGATCTGTGCCCGGTGTATGGCAATAGACTCACCACCTATTCCATGGCAGTTAAACGTAACTGATGAAAAGTGGGAGTGTACTACACCCCTCTGCCTACCCCTTCGGGGATTACAGGCGTGATGTTACGTTTATTCTATTACATATGTTTAACAAAACCTGTACCTAGCAGTCATTTCGTACCTAGACTAGTCGAAATTTTAGAACGTTCTCGTAAGAATCAATGAATTGGTCAATTTGGCATACCTCAGGGCGATTTAAATCATCAATTCGTCATATCCGGGATCGCGGGCAGCGCGCCAACATGGTCGCCGGAAATTGTCATTGCCACGTAATAAGTGGAAGGGAAAATGTTTTCGTTCGTTTTCCTGTATTCACATTTTCATCTACAATAAAATATAAGAATATCTTTGTAAAGCGCCACTGTAGAACTAAAGCGCAGGACAATAATTTTATAATCTGATTCTAAAATAGATTCGCATAAAATCTGGGTTTTGATAACTATACGACTGATAAATTGTAGATATATATGAAACGATTAATATAAACGAGTATAATTGCTATGTTGCAATTTCAATTACAATAAATTCCGAGAACTTGTAACAATTAGCTGGAAGAAAGTAATAAGTATCAAATACTTATTTTTCCAAGATTTTCTTGCCCTAGGAAACGTTTCCGTTGATCGTGTTTTATTACAATTAACAAGAATAATACTAGTCCGGAAAATTTGAGGAACTTAATAGAAATACTTGTATTTAACAGATTTCTACCACAGCCTAAAAAGATATTCATACACCGTGCCATAATATTTATATACGAGTACATAGTAATGTTCATCTAGATCGAGCAGGTCTGATCTAGTTCGGGAAAGGTTTTCTAATTTTAATAAACTGTCCTACTTTAATAGATTATACCAAGAACATATACGACAAGACCTGGAAAAGGTAACTAAATTTAGTAATTTAAGTAAAATTTAATTAACGTTACGTATCAGTTTCTGTGCACATATTTGAATAAGCAAAATCTATATTAGATAAGTTATTACAGTTAAGTTTTCAGAAGATTCGCAGATACAGATTTTATGTTGTTTTAAAATATAGTTGAAAGTTGGTTGCCTTTCAAACTATTTTTACACGCAACGGCCCCACACTCATTACCTATTCGTATCAAAACAGAAAATATTCCCCACATTATTTTCTTAACCTCGATAATTTCTAGTTACGAAGAAAGCGAGTTTCCCTTAATCTAAACGACTTCGAGTTAAATCGATGAACTTATCGCTACTTCTGAGTAAAGCTTAACTTGAAGTACTTAAGAAAATTCTCGAAATGTAAAAGCATTAAGAAAATGTAAACAATAAATTGTGGGAATGCCTGTTGTGTTAAATTCTTTGATTACCCGGTAACAGTTAGAATTGGAGGTCAGATGTTGAAGATTATTTATGTTTGAGAAATTTCAAAGAAAAAACATAGTTTTTGGCAGAACTTTGTATACGAGAATTACCGGCGGAAAGCTCCGAGTACTTACTTTTATACTGTACCTATAAATCAAAAATATGGAGCATTTAAATGCATTAACCAGAACCAGAGATATTTATCCATAAGACCTCACAAGTTCAGTTGCTTAATGTAGGACTTTTCTAATGGTTGGCATTCGGTCTGAGAGAAAACCTACTGAATCCATCACCTGTCTTCGGCAAAGATATATATTTCATTACACTGTCTTTATAGAAATAAACAGAGAATTGTTGGTACCCAAAGCATTGGAATGAAAGCCTCAACTGCAAATATTTCGGTTTCCTATTTTCTTCGAACGGTATATTAGAGTTGTTTTTATCAGCGACCATAACTACCTTCAAAAGAAATAGAATTTATACGGTGCAAATAGAGATACCCACATTGCGTAGAAGTTCGAACTTCCAATGACATTCTATATACTTTAAAGAACTACCAAGCAGCGGAAGGGGTCCAAACGATCATTTGATTTCAATTCATTAATTCACCGAACACCTAAAGAGTTCTTCAGACGGTAATAAAAATGCAAAGTCGGGAAGTTTCGTAAACGACCGAACGCCTGTCGGTGGGGCGTCTGCGGATGCCTTGGGTTCTAGCTGCATTGGGGGCTAGCAAAGAGTCATCCATTGTGGGAATCGCTTCAAGATCGTGTTATTAATAAAGTATGTGTTAATATCTAAATTATAGTTTCTATTTCTGTTGATTGATTATATATTTAACCTTAACTAATTAACATTATATGGGCAGTAACAAGTAAATGAAGTGGAACTAAAGTTTAGAATGTTAAAAATGTTTTTTTTTTTTTATTAATTAGTACAGAGATAACAAATTATTTTAAGACCAAATAACACAATCTATTTTACAATGCTAGTAACAATGCAAGGTCTGTCAGACCGCTCATGGTCATCTTGGTCAATTATGTTCTTACTCATTTTACTCTTAGACGAGATACGTATTTAACCGTGAAGTGATAACTATTTCGTGACACTTACATATTGTCACACCTGTTTCCTACAGAGGTTAGCAGAGACTAAAAATTTCCACGTTCATTCATGAGCTGATAATGATAGTGATATGTAGATAATTGTATAGAAATGGTTATATCGTCTTGACATCTTTTCCAAATAATGTTTATATGACATGTAGAATACTTTACAAGTTGTGAACAAAACAAGCTTGTTTGCAGTTCATCGGATGTAAGGTGACGCCAGCTTTGATAGAGATATATAAACGAACTTGTGTGGAACAT
The DNA here is from genome assembly GCA_018245735.1 of Microceris miodesmiata. NCBI lineage: Eukaryota > Metazoa > Arthropoda > Insecta > Lepidoptera > Hesperiidae > Microceris > Microceris miodesmiata. The sequence goes on from DWEC01000182.1 coordinate 9,641, forward strand.
AGAAGTTCAGTCATCGAAACTCTTGAGCACTGCTAAATGCCTCATTTAATATAATGCTTTCAATACTATGTAACTACAGATAGATAGTCCACTAATAAGTCGATGTACAATACAGCTACTATCCATACTCCATTTTCAGTCTCTATCCATACTCCATGTTCAGTCTCTAAGTGCAATACCCAGGCCTAGCATCAAATATAAAAAGGCCAATATAAAGCAATATTTTCAATAACAATAAAATGTCGAAGATTCTAAAATAATAAAAATTCAATATGAAATTGGCAGACTGACTAAGGGCACGTCCACACTCTCCGTGCGGGTGAAATTTGAACTGCAATGAAGACAATAATGCGCAGTCCGAGTGGAATAGTTAAGAAACTCGATTTCGCCGCTGTTCCCGACGAGACGCCTGGTCCGTTTACTTGTTGTATAAACTTGAGGCCATCAAAATTGTTACTTAAAATATGATCCTTATGACTGTTATTGAAACTATCAGCAGTACAATCACGAATACCTTCATGGTTAAAACTCGTCCTTGTAGATCTGTCTTTCTTAAAGTGGCCTATAGTGCCTATTATCGAACACTGAAAACATTCCTAGAAGCCACAAAAGATTTACAAAGTTAATAATAGGTAACGAAGAAATTTAAATTAGAATAACATCACAAGTAATTTGAATTTAGTATTTAATTCCAATAGTAAATAAATACATAATTTGCACGGCTCGGTGACCAAATCCGAGACATCTTACTCAGCAATTACTTCGCAACTACTAGATCAACTAGGCACAGCCTACAAACAAGAACATAAATTAGCCTCTAAAATCAATTAAGGCCGGATACCATTCGTAACATTAAATCAAAATAATCTACAATTAATTGATATAATGCTATATTGATTTTACGATAGGGAAAGTATTTTTAATTAATTACATTTCTAACAAAAACAATACTTTTCCGTGTCCCGCGGTGTACCCACTCGAAAGCATCAAATAATATGTAGTTGGCCAACTACTGTACTGCGTAGCGGCGAGTGATCATCGCACTCGACTTTCATGCACACCAAGTTTCTGCTGGGAATTCGTCCATTACATATCACTTGCCTTTACTACATATTCATCAGAAACTAATTCCTTGCCTAATTTCTGAACTATTACAGGAACTTATAATACGCTTGCGTCGATCTGCCGCTCTGGTTAGGCACCACGAGGTACACCCAGTTATATTTTAGGACGTAAACTTTTGGCCTAAGTTTGAGGAGCGCCGTAACTTATTCAATTAGAAGACCAATATTTTAAGGCATGACGCATAGGGTACTAAAAGTAATCAACTATTATACCATAATGGCCTCCTAACACGCTCTATTAAACATGGGATTATTATGTCATGATGATTACGGTGATCTAGCGTCGTTTGATTGTTGAGGTGTAGTCGGTGTACACGTGGCTGCCATATTGGTAACTTGGATGAATAATAAAAAAGGATCTTCTTCATATGACTTATACGAGATTTATCTGTAACTGCAAACATCTTTGTTCTCATTTCAGTTACTTTCCAATAGTGTTCACCAGGGAAAATTAAATTTGTAGAGTGAATTAAAATAGGTATAATGATTGAATACTCTTTGCTTAGTCCCATTTCATCGAAGTAATATTGGTAATACTGTAACAAAGAATAAATCGAAATAGGCATAAAAAATTACTATATTTAAAAGTCCTTAGAAAACACGCCTAGCTATGCTGTAAAATTATCCCATTTACAAAAAATATATATACAGTAATTGGTCCACAATTCCACCGTGGCAACTGTTATACCATACCCATCAAACATACTTTGTCGTGTACATAAAGTTCTACAATCTCACTATCGGGTCTCAATATCGATGTATGTATGTAGTTTCCACGTAACGATAATGACCAATGTGTCGTGTAGCCGTACACTGGTCCATATGAGGGCCATTACCCGAAATTGCCCATTATCGTTCGCCTATCCCACTTATAGAAAATAATCATTTACTAGTGACATTGTATTTTGCTGTGTACGAGCAGCTACCATGACTTTCTATTCATTATTAAGGACTGTAGTTCAAAATATATTTAATAACCAATTAATGTAAAATTAGGTCACCCTCCTACCAGATGGTCTGCGAGCTGAAGAATACAACGGGAAGCTGCTGGATTTGGAAGAAGTCGCGCCGATTAGGGGAGGCCTATGTCCAGCAGTGGATATCTAGAGGCTGAAGATGACGATGATATTGTAAAATGAACACCGCGTCCAATTTTCCTTCATATGCAAATTTTCTTTTTATTACTTTATATAATATTAATGTCCCAGGGTTAAAATGTCGAGTTTATGTTTTACAAATAATCTCCCAAACGTGAATTAACATTCCCAAATATATATCCATAACAGATTTTCCTCTGTTTACACCTGTTAAATTGGTATTAGTGAACAAATTAAGAAGATAAGAAGCAAACACTTAATCAGTAGACACGCTGCCGTCCACGGATATCTGCAACAGACCCCTACATGTATATTATTCTTGATTGTCTTAGATCATTCTTGGGATTTAAGAAATCGACATGAGATTATGAAAAAATAATCGGTCCTCAACTGAACCCTTATACGCAAATAAAAGAAACTAAATAGTTCAAAATATGTGTTTAATGAAACATTACAAATGGAAGTTTAAATTTAAATGGAGCTTGAACAGTCTACATTAAACTGTGATTAATATTGCCATCGGCCTTTTGATTTAGAACCAAACTGAGTTCATTGCCAAATTCTATTTTAAAAGCAAAGCTTTTGGCTATATTTCTCGGATTTCTGCAATCTTTTATTATTCCATGTTGCTTTAGGATTCTAATGATCTAGATTTTGGGTGCTATCTCGAAATAAATCAACATTTCCAACAATAAATTTCACAATTACTCCGTTTTTGGCAAACGCTCCTCGTGCCGACGTTGTGAATATAAATAATCTCTTATTATGTCTGTTTATGTGATTAAAAAGTGAAAATGTAACTGAATTGCTGAAAAAAATCACTTAAATATGTTTTTAACTACGCACGCATCGTAGAATTCTCCTTTTATAAGTACACTTTTTTTCATTAAAATATTAGACAAAATAGACCATTACCTTAAATTATAACATTATGCGATCGTTTTTTTTAAATGTAGTATATATGATATATATGTATAGACGATCTTCAGATGGTAAGTTCCTCTATTGCTAAATCAATATCAATGCTCGACAATTAATGTCATAAAATGTATAATTCAAAATAATATTGACGTATAAAAAACGTTTAAAGATATTAATACTATTTATTACTATGAATCTGACCTGCCTCTATGTCCAAAATATGTACCAGTACGTTTAGAAATATTCCAACATATCTTAAGAATGTCAGCGGCAACAGTTGTAACAAGTAACAATTTAGACAAGACTTATTGAGGGGCTTATGATGACACGTGTAACCGAAGCCACAATGAAAATAATTCTAAAAATTATAATGATGACCAGATTACGGTAGTAGTAAGCATACAGCAGGCAATTTAGAATTAATGGTATTTTCGCAGGAGCAACCGCGGGGCGACGCCAGCTAGCGATAAATCAGGGAGACACAGTCGGCACGTTATACTGCCGCACTCACCCTTTTCTACAGTCGGTATTTCACCAAAAATACATTTTTAGGTCTATCAAATAGCAAAGTATATTTTTTATTCCCTGAAGGTCAATATTTTGTTCGTAATTTTCGTTTTTGGGATTTGTTTACTTCGTTATTTGTTAAATATCCGTTTTAAAGCTAAGCATATAAATATTTCGCCCTAAATATTGTTACTTTTTGCTGATAATTGTATAGTATACTGTGGAATAAGCTTAATGCCGTGATTCCGGAAACAGGTAGCGCCATCTATTATTCAATTGGGGAATTATTAAGAAATGTTGATAATTTTTTATGATATGTCTAGTTGCTATCCAAAATAGGGCGGAGAAATTTAGAAGTAACGGTAATTTTGCAGACGTAGCCTCGGGGCGAGGCAAGCGCACGATAAATCAGCCGGACGCATGGAAACTCCGCCGCACTCACACTAACACTGTCAGTATTTTGGTAAAAACACAATTTTATGTAGACTGTTCACATGGGAAATTCATTTTTCACTTCGAATACATTTTTTACTCCAACGACAAGTACGTAAATTTAAGCTGCAATCCACCAAACTTACTTTCTGCTAAATAGAAGAACACTATAGCTTTGTTAAACATTATTTTAAAAATTACGATTATTATTCACAATATGTTCTATTGTGAATTTGCTATATTCGACTATACAAAAGAGAGAGTTACCAAGTGAACAGTACTCCAAACGACTTACATGTGAAGAAATCAGTCTCTCTCGAAATTTGTATGTACATTCCAGAGACGATAACATGCAAGCTTTCTTCGCAAAGTGCAAGTAAAACTTGCAAGAACTCAAAATGTTAAGTATTCTCGAACCGTTACCGTAACAACTTGAGCAAAACTTGGTTTAAAAATAACAGATGAAGACGCGGTATTTACAAATGGGAATCCACGTACGAAGACTTATTTGCTTGAGAAGTTGTAATTTGCTCTGATGTTAATACGTCGTTTACTTATCTCATATTAAAGTTTGAGCGCTTTGAAACTTACATAAAATATAAAAGAAACAAAATGATTCCGTTATTTTTCTAAGAGTGTAAGTGTCTCTATCTAAAACAAATGTTAACCGATAAATGCATTATTTTTTAGTCCAACTTTACTTTGTTTTTTCATATATTTCTCTGTACATGATACACTGATATATTCTCATTTTCTATAACATGTTAATACTGAGCGAGCGACATAATATGTACTTTTAACGCGCTGTTGACTCCTTCATGTCGTAAAATAATAAATCATAATTGTATAAGCTTATATAAACTGTACACCAGCTGTCCGTGGCGCGCAGATCCGTGGTTTAGTTCAAACATTAAAACAACTTAGTAGGCAACTTTTGATAAATTCATTTAAAACCCATTGACATGTAAATTTGCTTAATCGCTGAATATAGCAAACGGACATTTGTATTGCGAAAGACTAATATGGACTCGCCTGGTATATTATATTACTTTTTTTAGCATTAGAAATAGGGTCGCGTTTGGCTGCAATCCCACCTGATGGATAGCGAGATGCATTCTGGGATGTAGCACGCTCGCCTAGAAAATGCCTATTCACTCGTTTCTTAAATAATTCTAGAGTATAGGAATTACGAAAGATGGACGCCGACAGAGAGTTCCACTCTTTCGCAGTTTGTAGAAAAAACGATTTAGAGAATCGCTTCGTCCTGCTTATAGGAGTGTCTACCAGATGTGGATGGTAGCCTGCGGTACGTCTTGACGTCCGGTGGTAAAAGGAGGCAGGTGGAACTAGATTGTGGAGCTCGATCGCGCACTCTCCAAAGTGTATCCGGTAGAAGACTGCGAGACGAGCAACTCTCCTATTTGACACGTCTCCTCTTAAAATAAGAAGGATTAAGCCAATTGTCATTTACGCTAGTCAACTGCATACTCCACAAGCTCTATAGAACTGTGTGGAGAACACTAAAGTGTGCAGGTTTGCTGACGATTTTTATCTTTACCGTTGCATCGTGTGACAGTTGTTGTAAATACGCACTTTTTATAAGAGGTGCGAGCCAGAATTTGTATTCAGAACCTCTGGAGTGGAAGCCTGAACTTCTAAACTACTAAGAAGTCACTAAATAAAGCATTGCCCTACGACACTCTCTCCTGAGCGTTATTACTACCATCCGATTGGCCTACGACATAAATATTTCGAACCTCGTTAGATTGACAATGTTATTTCATCTGACTTTATAGATCTGTCAAGCAAAGGAATTCGAATTTATTTAAAGTTTTGAATGCGTTTGCTAACAGTCGTTGATAATTTCAAATCTACGCGGTTATTAAAGAGTGGTAACTTACGTGTATTGTGGGAGATGAGGGCCATCCATGGGAATTCGTAGAGGTCTGCTTCTGAGCCCCCCACGATGCGGTCACCCTTAATGTAACCGCCGCAGTCAATTGGCAAGAGATTCTGATTTTTGTGATTATCTATTCGGCTGTCTTCATCTGTTTCGAGCAATTTTGGTGCAAAATCTGAACAGCACACCTAGGTATATTAAGAAGATGTACCTATTATTGTCATATCATCATGCGCAGTTCTATATGGGGTGGGCAAAGAACATCTAATGAAAAAAATAATTAAATGCAGAAGTTGTAAACGCGAAATTTAAGGTATTGTTATTCAAGTATGATACTTTAACATTTTACAAACAATAGCTGATTACGAAAGATTTTGTTTTGAGATTTTCATGTTGTATTTAAACTTTATATAGTTTTTAGAAACTTTTTTTTGCTTTATATGACATATATTTCATGTGTGAAATGCGCTTCATATTTTTATGTCTCTATTTATGTACTTAGTGCAATTTTTTAAATTCCATGGAAGGTACCGCGTAGCCCGCCCTTCACGTACTTTCTATCTCTTCTTTGCATTGTCTTTGCTACTCTGCGTTTTTGGTGCACAATAGAGAAGAATTGTACCTTCTGTATTACAAGCTTTATAAACCTCAAAAAACTAGCCCTTTGTTGTTATAACGTGCAGTTTTAGTTGATAACACGCATTGGTTTTAAATCAACGATGTTTTCCTTGTTCTGCAGAGTTCGAAATTTTAAGGAAAATAATAGATGATGAAAATTATAATATGTAAGGTTAACGTCCCCGCGCACCTTTGCAACTGGTCGTCGCTGGGTTTGGTCGTAGCCGCAGGTCGCATCTTTAAATAGCTGACCAGTTTGCGCGTTGGGCTTATTATGTGCCAGCTCAAGGGCCTCTGGGCACCTGTCGAAGTTCATGCAGTCGGAGCATTTTTCTGAAAAAATATGTCATACTTATATAAATCACTTTCAAGGCTAAATTGTAATAGCCGGCAATCGCAGGTACGATACAAAAACATCATTAAAATTCTGATTGAAAAAAAATATATATATATGCAACATGCAAAATATAACAGGAAAACAAAGAATAAAATCAGTACGAATTGGTCACTACATATTAATAAAAAAACTATTTTTCCTTAACTACTACTGAGTAATTTACATATAAAATGGAAATTAATTAAAGTCATTACTCATTAATTGCGGCGGTATGATTTGAGAACATATTATTATATCATCATTCCAGGTCAATTACGTCGTAGGCAGAGAGCAAACAACATAACATATCTACATATATTCTTACAGATCTAAAGTTTGAGGTCAAAAGTTAAAATGCATTTAAAAGTTCTAGAAAATGTTACAATATAATTTCAATTATAATTTTTACTTTGCGATAGATCTCAATATTAGAAAGAATGGAATGTGGGGAATATCAGGTTATTAATAAAAATTATAATTATTATTTTCAAAATGACTATGTATTAGATAGACATTATTAAATACGACAAAGAATTGAAAAGATCCCGTCTAGTATATACAATCATATAACATTATCACAGTTCAGAACGAAATAAAAATGATTTAGTGGATGCATCAGTGGCCGGTGGAGCTGTAAACATGTTCTATTACAAAAAAAAAATGGTTTAGCATAACACAGAGTAAAAAACTTACTGCTATGGACTCCTCCAGACAGTACGAGCACTGTAGCGATCAATGTTATAAAACCATACATTTTATATTCTAAAGTTACGACAGAAAGGATTACACGCGTAGGTAATACAGGTTCATCCTTGAACAAGGCTAGTTAGAGACTGACCTGTCTCAGGTTGAACGTCAAAATAAATAATCTGTATAAAAGTGTCTTTTATAAATAAAACCAGTTCTATGTATGTTTGTTTCCTTGTGTTGATTATGCTGGCTTTATACTATCGTGCAAGATTTTAAAAATTTGCTTCGAAATATCGCTTCGCTACACTAATCTGGTTTAACGATAGTGTGGAACTGACATTGATTTTATGATATTGCTGTAACATTGAAGTTTACCTTTTTTTGTACTATAAACGATTCTGCCATGTTTTTTAATGGTAGACAGAATATGAATCATACAAGAAATATTTGTTTTCCAGTTTGTCCTGCACTTATATGTGTTTGAAGGTAAAATCACGAAATCTTTCTAGAATTGTCTCCTATTAACGGCACAGAACCGAAAGGAGTGGAGTCAATTAGGGGAGGCCTATGTCCAGCAGTGGACATTCAAAAGCTGATGATGATAGATCTTAAATGGACTTATTCTATTAATGTGTCCAAAGATAAATAATTTAGTGTTAAAATGCCACTCGAAGTCTTTATCGCCTGTATTTACAAAGCACAATTAATAATTATAATAATTTCCCTTTGACTAAGTTTTTACTGACTAAATAAAAATCATTTTTTTATTCAGACGTAGTTGATAATCAGTTATGAAAAATTATTATCATTAATTAACCAAAAGTAATGTAGAACACCCTTCAGCTAGGTGAAGCGACGATACAGGAAGGGTCTGGAAGTTGTTAGATGCTATGAGCTGAAGATCGAGGTCAGGGGTGTGTTACTGAAGAGGCCTATGTCGGAAACAGGATAATGATGATGAATTAAAAGAAAGTATTCAATAAGTTTCCTTGGGAATCATTCAAGTCACTCGTGGGAAGCACATGTTGCGTTTTAAGAATGGAACAGGAAAAACAGGGTACATTTTATGGCCCACTATAGAACATGTATACTTTGATGTGACTCAAGAAACCATTGTGCGTTATTTTAATTAATACTGTGATTTTCCTGCTACATCGTATTTAACTATAATTATTAATATGAAGCTGTGTGATGACAGTTATCTACAGCACATCTGTATTTTGCAATGACTGGACGGATTGTGTCGGCGGTGCGGAAAAGCTCGGCCCTGCGATCTCCAACCCAAGCTCAGCGTGGAGATTATGGGCATAAACAGCCTTTTGTGGGAGGCCTATGTCCAGCAGTGGACTGAGAAAGGCTAAATTTTTTTGAATGAAATATATAGATAGACCATGAACTGAAATAACACATAGGCGATTGTTAAATATTATTAAATGCTAAATGTGCCGAATGTCTAATTATACTAGGTAATTTTGTCCATTTCCTTGGTTAGCCAACTTTGAGAGGCGGGTAAAGAATGCAATTTTGAAAATCAAATGACGGTTACGTAATGGTCACGGTCACGGTCACGGTCAAATTGGTCCTCAAAGGAAATCAAAACACATTTTCTTCTATATTTACGCGTAACAAAGCGGACAGGAATGATTAGTAGAATGACACTAGATATTTTTGTGACTTTCAAATTACTAGTCTACGAAATTTTAATACCTGGTCATCGTCTATTTTCATAAATTTTCTCGATTTATTTCATTTTAATAATTCTTCTTGAGATATAGAATTGCAGAAGTATTTAACATAATCACGTCATAATGAACATATAGTGTTTACAATTTATAAAATATCATACTAGGTAATTCCCGCTTCCGCGTGTTTTAGAATTACAAGTCTATAAATTATTTTAAGAGGTAAATGTCAATTTCTGTGACTATATGTAATTATGTACCACATAAGTCTAGGTCGTTTTGTTAGCCCATGTGCTATACAATATGATTTATTAACAATATGTAGCCCAATCAGGCCGTAATGAGACGTGGCGGTGATCTCAACCTGCCAGCGGGGCTCCCGGCGTGGCCTTCACCTGTTAAAATTAAAGAAGACCCTGTAACAGCAGAACCATAAAAAGATTAATGATCATGACGATTTTTATATACCTGTGATCTATTATATGTTTTAATACTTGTTACCCTTGAAGCAGTCGGGGTATAACCGGCATAAATTTCGTCTTCGAATGCATGAACTTTAAAATATTTAATATCTACATAATATCAGACTTATTTATTAGCTGTTTTTTGTGTTATACCGATAAATGAGAGATATGTCTTGCGATGTGAAATAATATTTGTAATTCTTAGACATATTGTGATCTTAGATGATGATAAGATAATTAATATTATCAGGATAGATTCGTCCGTGTTTGTTATGACTTCATTTGAACGCAATTCGTATCTGTTCTGTTCCCTGATAGAATAGGAGCTACTCCCTAAACTAAACTAAAATACTCCTTCATACCGAACGAAGAGTGTAACTGCTGCTTAAAGGAAATATATTGTCTTTAGATCTCTCTAGATTGCCTCTGAATGAGAGGTTTTTAGCGACACTTTAGTAAAGCTACATGTCTTGTAAAACCGGAGTGTTCCCTGAAGAAAGTGGAGTG
>DWEC01000183.1:0-19949 GCA_018245735.1 Microceris miodesmiata
CTCTAGGTACCTAGATTTAGAATCACAGCACTCGCCTGTGCCTATACGAAGTTATGTACATTTATTTATTAGAATTGCAATTTAGATTATAACTATCATGACAGATGTTCCAATTCGACAGCATAGTCAATGTCAATGATACAATTGTCAATTTAGTAATTAATTAAATGATGTCAAATAATATGATGATGATGATAATGAAGATGAAAGGTAGGCTTCACTCAAAGTACTAGCAAACATTGCGAGGAAATCCAGACGCCAGCAAGTTTTCCATATTATTCTTGGAAACATTTAAAATCTATCGGCTGGTTGATTGGATCTTGAATAAAGTGGCAGCCTATGGTCCTAAACACACTCTCCTTCAAAGTCGGCAAAGCATTGGCCACTGCTCGAGTGTTGCAAATGTCCATAGGCGGCGGTGACCACCAGCAGGTGGCCCGTCTGCCTAAATGCTAGTCTAAATATAAAAAACGGATCTAACAATAATAAATAAATACACTTGATAATTCATATTTTACTGAATGAGTGCTCCAATCTGAACTATCAATTTATCCATCTTCAAATTACAGGTTGAGAAAAAATCAGAAACCCTGTTGCATACTTGGTAGGTATTGCTCTATTAAAATATCAGATAGTTGCTCTGCCATCTTTGTTGACAGTCGCAAAATAAAACAGGAGTAAGAAACGCGATATCAGCGAAACTACGGGTTTACTATTTTATACGTTAGTACAAAAATTAAAGACTGTTTCATGAAACTAAATAATATATTTCATAATTAAGAAAATTGTCCTGAAAGCAGTACACCTTTAGGATAGACTCGTTTGTAAATTATGAAATATGTAAACTACAAATATACAACACAAGAAAATTTGACATCAACTTTAAAAAACTTCAAACGCTGACAAGCACAATTTAATATAATTAAAAAGTTGCATAAGGTGGAACTTTCTTACTAGCTAAAGTAGTTTCTTCACCTCATCATACAATACTAGGACCAGAGCAGCGCCGGTGCCCCTGAGAATGTTCGAAAAAGCGCCTTTGAAAAAGGCTCCAGGGCCTTCGGTACGTAGGATAGTGGCCCAGCAGTGCAGAGTGCTTTTGTATGGGCGCTCATTAATAGGCCGGCCCGACTGCATCATCATACGTCGCCTCACCGTATCCAGCGGATACGATGTGATGCCAGCAACCGTTGTTACAGACTGTGCAACATGTACAAAATTCATTTTAATAATTTAATCACAATCTACGTTAAACCAACATCGAGTCAATTCACTTCGCTCTGATTCGCTTTGCAATCTGAAAAACTACGAGTAAATACTTTGCGTTAAGGATGCATAAATTTATTTTTTTGAAAGATCAGGTAGGTGTGAAAATCACGTATTAAATTTGATAGTCAATACAACATGTAATAATCACCTGAGCTATGAGCCATGAGAAGAAGAGAGGTGTGTTTTTGGGATCTGGAAGCATGCCGCGAGCTGTGTCGTACAAACCAAAGTAGGTAGCACGATAAATGATGATGCCCTGGACTGACACTACAAATCCTCGATACCAGCCAATTGGTCCGTCCGTTTTCAAAGTCCTCATCAAACAATCGATTAAGCCATTGAACTCCTTCGCTTTACCTTTCCCGACATCGGCTGCTAACCTGGTTTAACAGATGTGTCATAATGGGAAGAGATTGTTTGAACCCGTAGCAAAGGTTATCTAACGTCCATTATCATTAATACACGTATAAACTAATCATACAATACGCATTTCATTACCTAGTTCTAGCAAAATCCAAGGGGTACACAAAGCACAAAGAGGTAGCTCCAGCAGCTCCACCAGACGCCAAGTTACCAGCAAAATATCTCCAAAATTGAGTGTTTTTGTCCACTCCCGCAAGGAACATCCCTTTATATACATCCTTGAAGGCAAAGTTCAGTGCTTGCGTTGGAAAATATCGAATCACATTCGCCAAATTGCCTCGCCAGAACGAAGTTATCCCTTGCTCTTTAGGTATACGAATGAACGCGTCCAATATCCCTTAAAATACACATTTACTTAGGGTTAAATGTTTGATGACATTAGAAGTAGATTTGACAAGGTTGATACATCATCCTACGTGTAAGTACATAGTTGGAATTTCTACAATCAATATTTACCTTTGTACCGCTTGTCTTCAGCTATCTGTTTGGAGATGTGTTGCACCTGTAAGATCAACTTAACTCGCTCTATCGGTGCCATAGTGGTTTTTGACACCGCAGCGGAGATTCCCCCGGCCAAAAAATCTTTAAGAAATGTACCGGGATCCCGCACTTTCGCTTCTTTTTTCTCGTCTTTTTTAGACATTTCTTTTTTATTGTCACCTTTACGCTATAAAAATACAAGTGAATAGCACATAGGGGTAATATTTCACGTGCAAAAATACATTTTGTACTTACCTAATTATAAAAAACTTGAGAACTTTTTTCCCTAAAAGGGCTAGTCTCCATTAAAAATAGAATTCTCTATGCACATGTAACACAGACTTTACTAAAATTTGTTTTATTCTATATTGAATATAAAATTAAATAATTTGATGATATTATGAGTCCGACCAATTTGTCAACGTATTACAAAAGACGGACGTTTTGACTTCTTTATTTCAAATATAGAATTGCCAAGAAATTGCCTGCCATATGCAAAGAATAGAAGAAAATTTCTTTAAGCATCTGCTGCAACTACTACTGCAGCTGCAACAAAATTTCAGTCAACATTTATACACTTATTTTAAAAATAAAATTTAACTTTGCATTTCGGAATCAATAATTACGATTGTATTGTTCGTTTTACATGCTATTCGATTATGTATGTTTTGCTACGTATTGAACATATCACCTTCCTATATACCTAAACATATCACGTTCCTATTCACGCTGCTTTAGTTGCACGCTGCAAGTTTAGAATGTCCAGGGAAATCTTTAAGAATATATGAATGTTCCTCTTATGCTCAATAAACTTGAAAGTGAGCACATAGAGTGCATCATAAGTAAATCAATTTTAATAATATGCCGTATCATTGGTAGTAGGTACTTCATTAAATGTCATAATTATATTAACTGATTGACCTAATATAATTACGGTACGATATTATCTCCGGTACGGTATCTTCTGTCTCACTCTGTGACCGCACAGAAATGTACTTTTACAAATAATATGGGTTTACCTGGGTTCTTAAATAAAACAAAAGGGTAGCGAGGGATTTTTTTGTATTTGCTACATTACTATGCTACTGTAGGGCGTGCGACGCCGAGGCGCTGTCACAGACGGTACGCTTCGCAATAAGTAGATAAACATTTTTAAATTTTAAAAATAGGCTTAGAGAATCACAATCATACGACGGTAGATCACATACTGGTACATGCGACTACCTCAATCGACACCTGCCGGCCTAGACAATGTGAAACAATCGTTATATTGAAGTATATCGTATTTACTAAAAATCTAGTATCTAATATAAATTCTCTATTTTTTACTACTGAAGTAGTTTGCCACAATATCTCTACGTGTATCTTTAAGAAGAATCTTATATAATATTATCGTCTATCGTTGCTCTATAACGGAGACCTGTGGGATGAGGCCATTGTTCTATAATTATTTAATGACACATTTTTAATTAAACTGATTTGTCTAGACCTTTGTATGCGAGTTACATAAAAGTGCATCACTATTTATTATATAATACTATAAGCTAACATGTAAATGAAATAATGTAAAATTTGGTACAGCGATTACTCTGACGGTTGTATTTCGTTTTGTAACACAAAGTCACCACTGTATGCTGAATGTATTAATTAAAATGCAATAGTATATAAAAAAGAGAGCACTCTGTATACGAAAACATATAACAAATATATATGTGTATATTATTCAATCACATCACTAGCACATTTAATTATTACTGCGGCCACCGTTTGTCTCGTGCATACAACGAACACTTAACGAATGGTACCAATTAAACTAAATAATAATATTAAACTAAATTATTTTATTAAGGTTTGTCTAAACCAGCGACGGTGTGGAACACAGGTGCTGTGTGTTCAAGATAAGACGACGACATGTTCTTGAATCATTTTACTTAAATAATTATACAACGTATCATAAAAAAAAACATTAAGATTAATAGACATAAATAATAAGAGACATAAGGTTAATCGTCGGTATCGAAACACTGTATATAAACTCCAGATAGATGGTCGCTGGCGACGTTTCTAGAACTTAGGCCCGTTTTAGTACACCACTACAGAACTGATGTTAAACAAGAACAAATATGAAGGTTACAGATAAAAAAATATTGATGTAGCTATGCTCTACGTCAGGTTTTCAAAAACCAGGAACTGCAGCATTAATTATCTGCCTAATAAAAGGCACGTTTTTATCATTATATCGTTCAGGTGTCAGAATAGAGATAGCCCTTCCTAAGAACTCTAACATCTATACTCTATTTCAATGTTATAAGTCCCATACAACATTACTTTTTTAAATTTATCTGTTCAATTAATAATAGCACAATGTCGAAAAGTACGTTAACAATGGCAGCAGAACAGTGCAATTAAATAAAACAATATATAATTGAAGTATTAAATATAAAATATAGTGTGATTATCTATATGTATAAATGAATGTTTGGCTGTATGTCATTGATGAACTCAAAAACTACTGTACTGATTATTATGAAAAATGGTATATATATATATATACCATTTTTCATAATAATTAATGTAAATTATTATTTAATAATAATTAATGTAAATTTCATAATAATTAATGTATAATGATTATAAATTAATGTAGTTGTTGTTAATGTTAATGTAGTTAATGTTAATTAATGTAATAGATAGTTTGGTGATTTATAAACATGTAAGGTCGAAGCGCCTTGGCATATTAGAAGACAAAGTGAACTTCAAAGTGAATTTGTACTGTGAGTTCAGTTTCACAGTTAATTAGCTTTAAATTTAATAGTTATTTTGTCAATCGTTAGTATTATATGAGAGTGGTCGCTCTGACGCAATGAAGCTTGGCATTAATTTCGATTACTTCACTGTTAAAATATTTTTTGCGTTTAGATAATGCAATAAAAGCACACATTTTATTAAATCACACAACCGAGACAAGTCTATTAAAATGTACTGTATATTTGCGTCATCGTAATAAGAATTATTGTAGTTAACAACTATGGAATTAATTAATCATAACAAATAATATTTTTAACAATTAGATCACTCTTGTTTTTTTTTTAAATTCGAAAACAGTTTTAAATTGCATTATGAAGTACAACGCAGGAAAAGAAAATTATAAATAAGCGTCGAAAGATGACCGACAAAATGTGTGTAGCGTTTTAAAAATTGGCTTAATCAATGTGTTTCAAGAATTAGTGTTAAGATTTATATATATCTACAGTATATAACAACCTTCCTCGTAGTAGAGATGTAAAATATATGTGCCAAATTCCACGGGCTAAGGCATGTCATTTGAGACATCAAGATTGAAACAGAGTATACTGTAGTAATATCTGGACGTGTGTTTGTTTATTTGCGCATTTTGGCCGCGTTGTCTGCGTTATCCTTCAAAATCTTCGATTTCAGGTGGTCCTTGTATTTGAGAATGCCACCCTCCCACTTCGTAACAGTGCCATTTTCGCAGATCCAAATCTCCTCGGCGACCTGAAAAGGATATTAGATGAATATTATGTGTTATATAAAGAAAAGATTGGCAGCAAATGTTTACATTCACATTTTTTTAATAGGACATGCAATTTTGTTTTGTACCTATTGACATTTATTTTGAAACGTCCTAGATTATAGTGTTCGGAAAACATAGTCGTAGGCAATTATGTTTTGACGGTTAAAGTGTACGGGTCAAGTGGGTAAAGTATAAAGTGTAAAGTGACGGGTAAAGTGTGATTATGGTTAGTGTCAGTAACACTACGGCATCTATGTTTGCTCTTAAAGAACAGGATTTTGTCGAGTCGCACCTGGTTGATGAGTCTGAAGTCGTGGCTGACGAGCACCATGCCCCCGTCGAACTCGTTGATCGCCTCGCCGAGTGCATCGATCGTTTCCATATCCAAGTGGTTAGTGGGCTCGTCCATGAGCAGCAGGTGCGGTGTCTGCCACGCCAGCCAAGCAAACACCACCCGGCACCGCTGTCCGTCAGACAATTGACGCATAGGACACACCTGCAGCAAACGAACATTGTTGATGAGTTTATAATAACGTGAAACATATTATAACGTAAAGAAATAAAATATTAAATTTTAAGATATAGAAATTCGGATCAGGTTTAGTTAACTTAGGTTGCACTAGTTACAAGTTTAAACCATAAAAATTATAGAGAACCAAACACAGTCAAGGATCAAGTCATATGGTTTTATTGAATTTTTAGTTTAATCACAATATACTATATTTATGTTTTATCATGCTTGAACCTAATTATCTCTACGAACTAAATGAGGTTTATAAATTTTGGCACAATCCAGATCAGAACTACTGAAAACCTATCAAAGTAAGAAATTTGTCATCTTCATCAGCCCTTTCAAATATTCATTATTGCAAGAAGTATAATTCTTATTACAATCGAAAACGTTAAGCCCATAATGGGCCCCAATCGCTAAATCGTATGATATTTTGCTAGTGAGATATTTTCCATAACCACTGCAACATATAATATTCAATCTTGAGACACTATTATATAACCTTGTTGTGACAGAAGTGCACCCAAGCTTCACAACAGTGGAGGCTGTTTTCTGAACTATTGGATTTTTTAAATTAACAACAAAAAATTAAAATGAAACTAATTTACACAAATACCTGTTGCCTGCCAGTCAGCCCATACCGGCCAATTATCTTTCTCATCTCTTCGCGCTCGCGCACCTCAGGGAACTGCTTCATCATGTACTCCAGTGGAGAGAGGTCTAGATCGAGCAGTTCGTGCAAGTGCTGATGGTAGCGACCGATGCGCAAATGCGAGTTCTTGCGGATCATACCCATACTTGGCACCAGCTGTACATGTCAAAGTCATGTTACTGTCTATGCCAACATAATATTAACTGATATTCAATGGTTAATCAAATCCAATAAACGTATCTAACTATAAACAGAACTAAATTCCACATGTGAAATTATCTAATTAGGATAGCCTTCAACTGATGTATCTACTATCAAATCATTCTACATTTAACATAGCACACAATATTACACTGTGTATTTCATAATTTGAGAACAATATTGAACTGCATTATTTCAATAATTATGTATTAGAACGTATAATTCAAAAAAAAACCTAACATCACAGCTATATCTCCTCAAAAGGGTAGGTAGAGGAGTGCAGTATACTTCGAAGTTGCAACAGCACCTAACTTTTTCATTCCAACATGGAATAAGAGGTGAGTAAATTGCACTACACCAAGAAAAGGCAGTCAAGACAGGCAATAATTTGCAGTCTTCATTAATATTGTTCTGCTCACATCTCCATAGAGTAGCTTCAGAAGCGTAGACTTGCCAGCTCCGTTTGGCCCCACGAGGGCGAGCCGCGTGTCCAGATCGATACCAAACTCCAGATTCTTGTAGATCCAGGGTCCCGTATCCGTATAACGGAATGATACGTTCTGAAAATACATAATTTCATGGAATGTGTGGTAGTTTAAGTAGCTTATATCGAACATAATTTTTTAATAATTTATAGCCATTGCTTCATTTTAAATAATTTTCTTAAATACCCAGCCACCAAGTGACAGCACATTTTAAGATTTTTTCTGTTCTTCAAATGTTCACCTAACAGCCAGCAATCAGGTCTTTCTATTTACTTCTAAAGTAAGGTTAAAAAATTTTGTACTGATAATTCTGATTTATGCTTGATCTCTGGAAATGATATTTATTCGATCTTCTTGCATAGAGCTTTATTGTTTATGATATTCAACACAGGATTCGTGGGGCCTGTGAGGCCTCGATGATTCAACAAAATTAAAAGACGTGAATAATTATTGATATTTAATTAAACCGAATTAAAAAATAAGTTCAGACACCGACCTGCACCATAATAACCGGTGGTGGCACCTTGCCGCATGACGGGAAGTAGAAATTAAGGATCTTGTCATCTATCACCTTCTCGGTGAGCCCCTGTGCCACCATCTTTGCTAGAGTTTTCTCCTTTGACTGTGCCTGACGAGCTAGCTTTGCTGAGCCGTGACCAAACCGAGCTATGTAGTTCTGTTAAACACATATGATAGTTATTTATAATGTAGTTGACTTGACCTTATCACATATGTATAGATTATGATAAAGTAACTGGTGAAACAAAAGAGTATTAGATTGTTCTGCCCAAATCTTTGGGAAAATACAGGGGTGCCATTGAAATAAATATCTCTGCGTCAAAGATTATGATCGAGATCTAACCTTCATGTGAGCGATCTGGTCCTGCTCCCAGTTGTACTGCTTCATCTGGTTCTCCAGCAGCTCCATGCGGGTGCGCACGAACGCTTCGTAGTTGCCCGTGTAGTATTTGAGGCGCCGCTTGCTCATGTGGATGATGTTCGTGCACACACCGTTCAGGAAATCTTGCGAGTGGGATATCAGTACGAGAATACGCTTGTACCTGAAAATTTAATCATATTGAGTGTTTCTAACATTACTATTCCTATTATTATTACGTCATTGAACTTGTTGGCCATTTTGGACTATTATAATCTATTTATATCATAAAAACGGTATTTTCTTTATATACATCCCTTTTTCCACCAAGAAAATCTTCATATTATTTAGTTTTTTATTTAATTATATTATCTATACTAATGATAATACTAATGACTTGACCAATGTTAATGTAACGTACTAACTCTGTAATAACTTGGCAAATGTGTATATAACTTTGAAAGATGACTTCATATGGTAATTACAAAGCAAAGCAACATACGATTTGAGTTCTTCCTCGAGCCACACGCACGCGTCCAGGTCGAGATGGTTGGTCGGTTCATCCAGCAGCAGCAGGTGAGGCTTCACGTACAACGCTCGGGCGAGGGCGATCCTCATACGCCAACCTATCCAGAGATAAACATGTTTCTCTACCGAATCCGCTCTTTACCTATCTCGCAAGGAACTGGGCGTTATAGTATAATAAGGTACAGAAGATTACTCTTGACGAATCACTGGCTTTGATTCCTCAAGACATTTTTATGTCAAACCTGTATAAAAACATTTAATAAGTATAGAGTATGGAATGTATTAGGTGCAGTTAAAAATATTTCATAGATATTACCATTTTGTCCAAAAAGTTTGTTAAACAGCGGGACTGCTCGCATTGTTCAACATAAATATGATGAATAGGTAAAATTACTAAGACAACGCTGGCAACTGGTTCTCATGTTGCTTTTTGAATTGGATCGCATTTTTGTTGTTTGTGTATTTGTAAAGCATTTCCGCCGTAGACACTAGTATGAGGTCGTGACAATAAAGGTAAAAACTCGACTGTAATTCCCAAAGGAATGGCAGAGGAGTATAGAACACACCCATGTTACACCAGTACCGTTTACGTCCCACTATGGAATAGTTGGTCAGCCTATTACCATACATCAGGCTACGAGCCACTACTAGATATTTCTACTAGAAAATATAAGGGTCGTGTGAATATAATATAAAAAACATTACCTCCAGAGAAGTCCTTGGTGGCCTTTTGTTGCATCTCCTTGCTGAATCCCAGACCATGGAGAATGTGCGCGGCGCGGGCCTCGGCTGTGTCCGCGCTCAGGTCCTCCAGGCGATCGTAAACATCCATCAACTGCTCCTGAGCGTCTGGAACGTATATGTTATTCAATATTTTTATATAATAATAATAATCGACCCATTTTAACTCCAATGCTTGAATTTCGGTCGGTCGGAGAGGGTTAAGGCCATAGTCTGCCGCGCTGGCCGAGATACCAGACTTCACACACCTTAGATTTTTTTTTATAATTTCTAAGATGTGTAGGTTTCCTCTCGATGTTTTCCTTCACCGTTAGCAAGTGATATTTATATTTAAAACGCACTTTTGTAAAGAGGTGCGCGCCTTGGATTTGAAACCGGCACCCCCGGAGTGAGGGGCTGAATTCTTAACCACTAGGCTATCACTGCTTATATTTTTATATTCCTCTAAATATATTTCCACATGTAGTGTTCTAGAAGTAAATGTAAGTTATTATTTGCATCTAGTACATTTTTGGATTCGTACTTCGATTCGATTCGATTTTTATTATCAATAATCAACAATGCGTACATACTCCTAATATATATAAAACGTCGACCTAAAAGCACGGTATGCATGCCTTTTTTTAAAATTAAGCCTGTAGTTCCCTGAAAGGGTAAGCAAAGTCGTGTAGTACTCTTCCACGATTCATCAGAAATATTATATGTCTCACCATGTAATAGAAGTTGAGCCTGTTGCCATACACCAGGCATAAATTCAGGCTCCTGAGAATTCCAGAATAATATTTTTCCTGACCCTGGGATCAAACCCTACTGGGTTTGTCGCGCATTCCGCTCCAGAGCTACTGTTCTGAAGCAGGAATCGCGCTTGCATCCGCTCAAATAGCGAGACATTGAGGCAACGGACACTTTAAAGTTCGTATAACATTATACACGACGCCAAATACGTACCAGCCGTTAAACATGACTAAATCTTGCAAATTAAATGTTATCTCTGTATATAAATAAGAAAACACATCAAAAATCAACATTAAATAAAGTTACCAGTACAAAAGAGAGCATCCGAAGTGACGTTATTATGAGTCATACATGTAGAGTAATGTACATAAATTAAGTCTATTTATAAGAGGTGTCTTTTCATTATAATCGTGTCACAATCGATCTTCGTATGCATCAGTAATGAGGCAGACACGAGGGCGCCTGAAATTATTACTAATTCCGCAGCTATCGCTATAAATCCCTACGAACGAATTCTTGACACAAATGAGGCCCACTTAAGTTACCGCACTCCATTGAAGTTACTACAATATTTTATTCACCATCACATTGCACATTTCCCATAGCTGTTCTCTTTGAACATGGTGAGAGTTATTGTCTTTTATTATTCATACGTACTTCATTACATACATACATAATAAACTCCGTAATTCATTATACTCGCTTGACGCAAGAATAAACGACATTTTTTATATAGCAGCAGGCCGCGTATGGCTGCAAGCTCACCTGACAGAATGAGAGATGCAGGTCAGGTTGTGGCACGTCTAGAAAGTGCCTATTCACATATTAGGAATTGTCAAATTAAAGAAAAACACTTCGGCTCTATATCTTTTGTATTGTTGCATTAAACTGTACCAATACATTTCTTTATTAAAATCCATTAAACTATATTCTTCCTATCGACCCGTCTCTTTTTGACTTGGAATAGACCTTCACTGCTGAAGCTGCAATGACCACTTTAGTAGGGGGTATAACTGAGTATTCATTACATCCAATGCTTACCATGGAAGATAGGTTAAGAAACATCTTTTCCTATATGTGTAGGAAAGAATGCTTCTTAGAGTTTTATTTTCTCGCCAAAACAAAACGAGCTTACCGTCGTCTTCGCACTGAGCAAGTTCCTCGGCCAGCTTCTCGAGCTTGATGCGTTCCTCGTCCACCTCCATGACGCACTGCAGCGCCGTTTTGTCCGAGGCGGGCATCTCGCGCGTCAAGTGGAATATGTCGATGTGCTCCGGGATGGACACCTCCCGCCGACCCAGCACCGACAGCAGCGACGACTTGCCTGTTCGAGTTTACATAATAACTATTATGTACCAGTCTATTTAATTAGAACTTTTTACTCCTCATATGGAGGGTCCGTCCAGCGAGGTGCAGTGACGATATGCGCAGAGTGGCTGACAGCGGTTGGATTCAAAGAGCTGAAGATCGAGCTCAGTGGCGTTCTATTAGACAGGCCTACGTCCAATAGTGGACGGGAGCAGGCTGATGATGATGATGATGTAGACGTCTCATATGATTCCTTATATAAGTGAACGACAATTAAAAGAAAAATTATCAGATGTATGACTGGTTTTCCGCTTAATCCGTGATTCCTAACGTTTATCGGGAATGAACCTAATCTTTAATGAAAATCTTATCAGTCAGTCTTATCTATTCAGTCAGACACATAGACAGACGCTGTCTGGGAACATCATTACGCAGTGATAATGATTTTGTAAGTAAAGAAAATTCGATTAAATGGTTCGCAATGGCGCTATCAACAATAACACGACTACTGGAAATTGATCCTATTCAGGTCCTTTTCTCTCTTAAATATTTACTTCGCAACAGAAGCACGAGGCCGAACATAGTAAGAAATTTCTAAAATAGTTCCGCCTTCATTTTGTTTGTTGATACTCATATTTCGTCTAACTACCCGTTTAAACACGAAGCTGAAATGAATCATTTCTAAACATTTAAAACACCAAATGTACAAGAGACATCAAATTGGTTTCCATATCGATTTTATAATTGCAAAAATAAATGCCCCTTTTTAACAGACTATAGTTAATTTCATTGCAGAGACAATGTGTAAGTAGCTGTTTTAAAAAACCTTAAAGAGTAGTTTTCAATAAATTTAAGGTTCCATGCTATATAAAATCGCGAAGAAAAACTATTATAGTAAACTGAAAGGCTATAACGGGGATAGTTGGTTCGATACCAACCCGAGGCAAATATTTGTATTGTTTATTCGCGGCCAAACGCTAGCCCATCACATAATTTAAAAAAAATGTATTGTAAAAAATTGTAATGTCTGTACCTACGATTGACAATAGCGTTCATTTTGTACCTGAGTGTAAAAAATAAAACAGATACACATGTAAGTCCATATTCACACGTAAATAAGTGGTTTATCAGCTATCTGGTTGCCATAGCACAGAGTTTCAGATTACAGACCGTGAGCATTTCCCAGTTCACTTACGTATCTATTTACAACACATATGAGAAAAAACACGAACGCTATTATTATAAAGGTCTGCCCTCCCAGCAACGAAGTAACACAGCAATAACAAGTCAAAACTCTATACAATACTGCTCTACATATCACTCAAGAAAATTGACAACAACATGTAGTTATTATTTTCATTTTTAGCCATTCAAGTTATAAGTACTTAGGGCGTTCAGGAAATGAAATAATATCTCACAATTGCTGCTTCTGAGAATAACATTGACATTGAACTACACTTCGCTAAAGCCGTGAGCGTGTACAGATCGCTAGCCTCAATAACATCGCTTGAAATTACTGCGGCAAAGAAGGAAAATGGAAATGATATATATATTATACATAGGTTATATGATTAATAAAAGAAATATTTTGTTTTATTACCGCCGTCCACTTCCCCCAGAGACAGTGGGGGTGAATAATAAAATGGACTATTGATTTTTTTAATGGCACTGATTTATTCACTGATTGTAAATCTCATGGAAATTTTCTTTAACCAACAATATTACTCGCATATTATAACCTCTATCGTCCCAAAAACTATGTTAAATTAAGCTATAAAAACTAAGAAAAAAGTAGCCAAGAACTAGTCACGTTCTTGTTCAAAGTTAAAACTGCGGTTATAACTAAAATTTACGGATCAGCGGGCCAGCTTCGAATGAGTACGAGACAGTGGAACAATACTTTAATAAATGTGAGTTAAAAAATATTTTTATATCGAAAGATTCTATTCTATTCTATTCTATAAGATAGAATATTGCAGCGGTATTTCTATAATTGCTAAGTACTTGTTTTACAACCTCATAATATCTTTTGTTTACAACTCATAACGTGGTTTCTTTGGTTACGGTTTTAAAAGCAAGGCTTAGGATTGATTTTTTTATATAAGCTTTAATGTCATACATTCGTCATATTAAAATTAGATATTCGATAAATCAATTTCACTTTATCGTCAATTCTATTAAAGAATGTAATTATTATTGCATGCGGCAAGTGTAAAGTATTTAATGGATGAGCCCATTAACTTCATTTATATGTATATTATTTAAGAAATATATCGAAGAACAAAGCACGCCGCTATTTTATTTTACATGCGAGTATTTCTTTTATTTGAAAATAATAAATTTACACGAAACAAGTGGTTCGCCAGTACGATTCCCGTGTCGCCGGTTCAGGCTGTTATTTTAATATGCGGAGGGAGACAACGTGTATAGCTCCATTATTCAATATTCTGTTTGATTCAATTGATTTATCTGTTATACATACTATCAGAAGTTGAAAGATTTATGTCGCTTGCATGAGTCGAGTTTTATAAACGATAGACATATAACGTCGTGTATGCGTTTTATACAGATACAAACGTATTCCATCATAATTATCATGTCTTTATAAATTATATATATGGCTTACATCTGACTACAACACATTTGGTTTATTAAAAAAAGTCTCGCCATCATGAAAAGGGTATCGGAGTTCACGACAACAATCTCGAATAGATTACATGTAACCTTCCTTAACCTGCGATTTTTCAAGAGTTAGCTTAAAGATTTTGGACTTACGAATAAATATAACATAATTTTAAAATAAATTTCACAGGAAACATGTTCCGCTTATGTAGGTTCGTTTGTGATCGGTGGCAAATATTATTAGCAATGGCTACTTAAAAAACTGACCGACATTACTAGGTCCATATTCGTTGTAGAAAATTAATAAAAGTACGCATTAAGCCCTGCTCGTTAACCGCATCACACAATAAAACTAATCACCGTATCACTGGGAAGTAATACGAGCGAGTACATGACGCATATTTTACGCGATGCTTATCTCCAAGTGCTGTGTTGCGATGCATTCATTCGCTGTTTATTTCCATACGATATACAGTCGCGAAATGCTTATTAATAGCAAACGTAAAAATGTATAGATGAACTTTTTGATTACAGCTTGATATTATATTGTTTTTTATGAAAATATATCAATAATAATTATTGACTAGCGAGCATTATGATACGTCAAAAAAATTTAGAAACTAAACATTTACATACCACATCCGTTGAGTCCAACGAGGCCATATCTCCGGCCGCAGTTGAGCTCTAGTAGAGTATCTTGCAGCAGTTCGCTGCCGTAGAACGTTATAGAGAAGTTGGCTATCTTGATGTCCCTGGAGCGGGGGTGCACGGCGAGCGCTCCCGTGCACGACCGCGCCTCCGAATTCATCTTAGCTTCAGCCTCTAGCTTCAAACACAATGCCTCTGTAACAATAGAAATATATATAATATTTCTACAACAATATCCATGTAAACTTCTCGTATTAATCTACACACATAATATTTTTTTTTCTATACCAATAAGCAGAAATCAATAATCAGCTGTGGATTGATGAAGGTCATAAAATATGTGTGTAAACTACTATAATACATAACTGTGCTAATGTTATATTTTAATGTTATAATTTCACACCATTTAATATATTTGAACAAATATTTTAATATATTGAACAAATATTTATAGAATTAGTGCAGCTAAAAACGAACAGGTGCCTTGTAACTTTCTATAGGAAATAAACCCAGTTTTACTATATTTTTATGTCAGTTCATTTAAAGGTCTTCTATAATTATCAAACTTTGATAAAGCGAACAAATTCACATACAAATAAAGCTATGTAAAGTTTATTGGTTGAAACGGGCACTGGACTCATGAAAATAAAAAACTTTCTTCGCTTTGTAAGAGCATTGGAAAGTGACTGTTCATTGTCATGCATCACTAGTCACAAATTTATGTTTTTTTATGCTACATTAACAATGGTGACTTTGGATTGATGTTATATAATGATAGAACTGCTCTACAAAATATTGTCACAAATTCATAGCTCTACAAATATTCCATTACACATGTAACCTATACTGAACCAATTTTAAGCAACAGTTGTATAAATAGGGATAGAGATACATATGCCAAAAAGCACACACACTTTGTGATGTTACTTCGCTAGCAATGGGATTCAGCTCTGATTAATTCATAAGATTTGACTCACTGTTAACCTTGAGTTTTACAAAAGGTCATACATAAAGACGGTAGGTGTACTCAGTAAAACTCTACAATAGATTTGTTATATTAAACAATACTGGCCAGTGTGGTTTTATGTACTTATATTCTTACTAAATGAAGTCAATAAATGATTGTAGAGGCTCTACAATGACTTTTATGTAAAACACTATGTTATATGAATTTAAAAAACGGAGCATCACACCTGTAATCCCCAAAGAGGTAGGCAGAGGAATGTAGTACAAACTCACATTTCACCAGTTACAGTTAAGTCCCATGGAACTGGTGATAAACCTATGGCCATACATCGGGCACAAATCCAGACTCAAAGTCACTACTAGAAATTCATAACTAGGAAAATCTAATAGTACTCGACCCAGGATTTGAATCCAGTACCTCCTGATCGGCAGCCATACTTGTAACCACTCAACCAGTGAGGCAATCAAATATTACTTTACATAAATAAATATAATAAATATGTAAAAACACGCGAAAATAAGATATATTTGCTAAACCACCTCTTATAATATAGTATTTGGAAACAAATCCCACAGTACTAAATATATTTAAGCACTATCAGATTTTTTTTCAATCTGTTTATTATTCCAATGCTGGAACTCTCCTGTCTCCATCTACTCTCAGAATGTAAGGGTTATAGCTATTACATACCACACCCAACCTTGAATAATTAAATTTAGATTCTCCTTTGTTACAACAAACTGTTACAAAAATAGATTTTCATAACCACAAATTTTGATGAGAACTAAAGCCGATTGATTTGTCATTTAAGCAAATTACAAAAATTTTGTGACTGTAGTTTGAAGTCAGGAGGTCTAATGATTTATCAGATAAAAGGGTTGAGATATGAGTAAATTTTATAAAATTGCTGGCTAATTATAATCATATGTAGAATTCTAAGTAACATTACTAAGGCTGATGATACTGATAGTATATTATTTATGACAAACCAATTAAACTGTCATTCAGTGGTAAATAAAATGGTGAGTGAAACCTTGACATGTTTTATATGTATTATTACAATGTCCACATTTATTTTATAATAGCACAGTAACTGCCCGTCTTTTATTCACACCAAAGAGACAGCAGACAGGATGACCCCATGGCCTTCTAAGACAATCTCGAACAGTTCAGTAGAATTTAAACTGTTAGATTTAAATTAGCCTTGGGCTAGTTCTTAAAAATATTATATAATAACCATTATTTAAAATAATTGTATTATTAAATATAGATTGTATAATTAAGTCTAGTTATGTGGTGTCTTTATGTAGTTAATTATTAATTAGTATTTGTTCAATTGATTACAGACATGTTACTCCTGAAGAACCAGGTAGTTGCCTATAATGTGTACATGTAACTGGCATTCACATATTTAAGCCACAACGAATTCATTTAATAATATTTGCTTCATTATAGTAATAGTAGTCAAAATGGGAGTACTTAAGACAGCTTACTTTTTAATTTTAATATATCAGAAGTTTGTTTTTATTAGAATTGGATAGAGAGTCTACTTGATGTCTTGGAAGGCGTCAGATTTTATGAGCTATTGCTTAAGTCAAACAGTGAAATACAGAACTATTCCCGATCATTTAAAATTGGTCCAGCTCATGTTAGGTTTCCAAAGAAATAAAGTTACAGATAATAATTGATTGAGTGTATATTTGTGAGGTGAAATGGCATAGACAACACATACATTTTTTTAATAACTCTTTCGAAACTACCTGTGATGTTGATAGTGAGATTGGTAAATAACAAACATATGATATTAACGAGGTTGATATAGATCCATTATAAAAGAACAATCAGAGCACTTACAAAACACAAGGCTATAAAATGTTAAGCAAACAAACCATTTATAAATAAACCTGATGCTTATTGTACTTTTAATGACCAATTAGGTAATACAGATGACTAAATATACAACACAATTATCTAGTATAGAATTATTTGCAGTTTCATTTTTGACATGTAATTTACTAATATGTTACAGGATACAAGTTGGTAGAAAATGAAGTGAAAATGTTACCTTCCGCTGTGAGTTCGCGATCTTCCTTAGCGGAGCCGTTGGTGCCATTCTCCTCGGAATTGTTAACTCTGGCCACGGACTTCTTATTCCTGTTACTAGCCTGTTCCTTCTTCTTTTGTTGCGCTCGTTTCTTTGCGTCCGACGGCATAATGCGGCTTGTAACCTAAAGCACAAAATTATTTACGTCAATACTCGTAAATTATACAAAGATTTCATAAAAGTCCACTACATTAGAATACCGAATTACTTCAGAACCACTCTACTTCGTGTTTTTACAGTTACAAGACAAAAGTTAATCTTAATTTTAACCTACTTCTTTCCTTACTTATTTTATAATGTATTGAAATTAAAACAGAATATTTGTATATCAAATAGTACCTATTGAGTTTAATGTGACGATAACAAGTCGACTGCGTCTACACGTGCTGCTTTGGAAAGAAAGACAAGTCTAAAAAGACCATGAGTCTCAAGCTAGTTCAATCACAGAATGACATTTATGACATTGTCTTTCCATGACATATAATGTTCCAGTACTAAAATTTAATCCAATAATTTTCGTTTCCTTCAACATCCATGGATTACGATTGGTGTTCAGATTCAAACTATTGTCATGGAAATATTACACTACCATAGATTAAAAAGAGGACAACAGTTTAAAAAAATAATTTAGTTATTTGTGATAGACAATTAATGCAATATTTTAACAATACTTTTTAAATTACTGAATCTTAAAAAATAAGTTATGTGTATCTAAAATATCTTCGGAAATTGCTGGTCAAAGTGTCACCGTCAGTTATTGAATTTCCATAATTGTCATAATATTGAAGGTATTTATATTATGACAAATAAAAATCTTAATTCATGAAAAACATTATCATAGTATTTGAAAAATATTCAAAATAAATAATGCACTTATCGTAAAAATATTTCTCAAGTCCATTAAAGCTACAAAAAGAACCCGCAACCTTATTATTTAGGTCTTTCAATTGGTGCGGTCCTTTTGTTGACGCAGCTATTATTTACGACTGTACCTTTTACAGGGGAGGGCAGGACAGTCTTAGTCGGTCAAATTAAATTTAAAAAAGACAACCTCCAGGTATGAAAGTTCCTAATCAGTTCAATAAAGAAAATATTGTCTATTAGACATTAAATATTCTATCTTTATATATGTTACAGAATTCACTCAATAAATTATCCCAATGAACTAACAATTTCCCCAATTACAGTATACGTAATGATACTCACCCCTAAGTCATGGGTCCGAGTCAAGGAATTTATCTATCGTCCTTCGTAGACAACTTTATTTGTTAATATTATGGTAAATTAAAAGAGAAGATTTTATCTAAAAATTTAAGTCTAGACCAGTAAAAATTACAATCCTTTTAAATTAGGTCTTAATTATTTGAAATGAAAACTTCCTTAATTATTTTCGATATCAATTTTCTGTGTTAATCTTACATTACAAAAAAGGATTTAATATTCATAAATTATTATTTTCGACAGAGTTAAATTTATATCACTATTGAATCTTCACATCCTAAATTTATATATATTGTTTGGTAGCCTCGTTTCATTTCGACCATTCGAACATTTCTGCTTAAGTCGCATACAACATATGAGTGAGTGAGATATCGGTGCCTCAATGCTGTAACGTTCTCGTTTATATTCAGTTTGGAAAAATATATCTTTAAATTAATATGCTCATAAAAGTTTACTGAGACTTTAATTATAGATTTTTAATTAATTAATGATTTGTTTTATTGCCTAATGTTATTTACTAATCAACTGTAAATTAAAATTTAATATAATTATTTTTTTATTGTTGTGTTATTTAGCTGAAAATGGCTTCAGGGATCGTGTATGGCTGAGTGAGGGCACAAATTATTAAGCCAGCGATTTCGG